>ML264321.1:55493-154426 GCA_005239495.1 Nicotiana undulata
CCCCCCCCTTTCTATACTCTATATTTTCAAAGAGTAATCTTATACAACAACTACTATGCCTTAGTCCCAAACAAGTTGAGGTCAGCAACATGAATCCTCATTCAAAAAGTAATCTTACGATGGTTCAAAAAGAATAGTCATATCATGGTAACAATTGACGTTACAGGATGTAGTATTTTCATCTAGCTTGTAGAAAGTAGTGTTTTCATTCATCTGGAGTCTAGATATTTAACAAATTATTTTTTTAGGAATGGCCCTTAGAAAGAGGAAGTAACATATAAAGCTAGAAAGGTAAAGCGACTTGAAGCACTTAAGGAAAACCGACGCAAGAGTGCAAATGACCACATCGCATCAATTCTAAGATATGTTTGTTGTTGGATGTTCACTAACGAGAACAATTTAACTTATATACATTGACGGTTAAAACATTTTTACTAGTTTAATCGTTACATATAGTTGGCTTTTTAGAGAACTGACATTGTGACGATACTTTACTTGTCAGTGAATTCTTACTTATCAAAAAAAAAAAACAATGAAAGAAAGAAGTAGAACTTCATATCTTTTGTCTACTTGAATGGGTATAGGAAACAGTGTGTATACTTGGAGATACTCACATATTTGCTCCTTTCATCTCTAGGTGTTATTGATGTGTTGATAAATAATGGAAGACATATAGATGCTGTTAATCTAGCTTTTGAATTTGAGCTGACACAGCAGTTTCCACCTGTATCTCTACTGAAATCCTACTTGAATGAAGCTAGCAAAGCATCTATACCTCTCAATTCTGGAAATGCATCACCTACTGTGCAGGTTTGTTCCTTGTGCCTTGGTATAATTTGGACTGCAGTTTTTTCATCATATTCAGCTGTTCACTGTTGTGTCCTGGTCCATGTATAAAAACCTCTTTCGCATCCTGTTCCCTCGCGGCGGGAAGAGGTGGACATTTAGGCTGTATACAGCTATTGGTTTTGCATTTAATGTTAACTCTCCTAGCTGATAGCATGCGAGAATAAATAATTGTTTTTCTCCAGAATGATGTCAATGAGAAAGAGTTGACTGCACTGAAGGCCGTGTTAAAATGCATCGAAGACCATAAGCTTGAGGAGCAATACCCTGTGGACCCCCTTCAGAAAAGGGTTCTTCAGCTGGAGAAAGCAAAGGCAGACAAGAAAAAGGCAACTGAAATTGCGAAACCTCAATCTAAAAGGCCTCGTCCCAATGGTGTCGGAAATGGCCCCCGAGTAAATAATGTTGTCACGGACAAGAACTTCTATCCCAGAATGACTGAGAGATGCCCGCAATCCGTTTATGACAGACCATATGCTCACCCTGGACCGACCAGCACCCATGTTCCTTTATTCATGGGTGCTGCTGTTTACAACTTTTCTCCTGGCAATGACTTCTTTGGAAATGGCTACCGTTACCAGGCTCCTTACCTGCACTGATCAAGAAACGTTAATGATGATCCTTTTAGCTTTTAGTGTTTAACCCTTGGAGTTTGCTTAATTTGCTCGTGCGAGCAAATTTAATACTGAATGTAGCCTTGTCAATTTATAATCTGGTGTAAAAGCTGGTACTTTGATCTTTTGAATATGTGCACTGTCTTTCCTGTTTATAGTCCTTTAGTCTCATGTGAACTTTTGGCTCCTTTGCTCATGCTGTTTCGTGATGTCTCTGGACTCAAAATTCAATGACCTCGATTGGACTTTTCTATCAATTTTAAACGAACAACGGTACTTATGAACCAACAAATTAAATTTAGGCTTATCCTTCTTGATGTCTACTGAAATTATACATAATACTAGTTGGGGTACCTACTAATGTATCGACTTAGGGAAACAAAGAAGTGCCTATTAAGCAATTGTTAGCGTCCAACGACAACAACTCACCCTTAGTCCAATAGTTCCATTTTATGTTGATGTAGGCCGATTGGGATCTCGACTGTCAAACCAATGTTCATTTTATGCTAATGTAGGCCGATTGGTTCTCGACAGTCAAATCAATGTTCATTTTATGTAGATGTAGGCCGATTGGGATCTCGACAGTCAAACCAATGTTCAGATGTAGGCCGATTGAGATCTCGATAATCAAACCAATGTGATCACTTCTCGTCCTCGTTTCAATCAAACCAATGTGTTCGCTTCTCGCCCTCGTTTCAATTGAATTTATTTGAAGGTGTCCGAATAAACTACCTTAGCTTTGTTAGCTAAGGAAGCAGGACACTACGCTTAGACGTGGATTGACCACGACGAGAAATGTAATGCAAATGTAACAGAAAAGACAGTCAATGCCTCTCCCTTGTAACATGACTTGATGATGCAAAAATTACATATAAAAGATTTGAATTTAGCAAAAGGAAAAAAAGATAAAAAAGGTCAGTCAGCTATCATTGATCTATGATCACCCATTCTTAACCAATAGGGTATGGATAAGAGATAACGTTTTATTATTATCCAATCACAAGCTCCCACGTAAGTGTCATCCTACCTCAGAACCACGAATTTATGAGCAATAGATTTTGTATTGCCAGCAAAACATATTCCTATGTTCATATGTTTACATCTTTGTTATATTTTCTTGACTGACCTAAGTGTCTAACAATAATATTTCCAAAATGGCAACTGCTGCTTCCCCCATGGCCAGCCAGCTCAAGAGCAGCTTTGCTTCTTCTTTAACAAGAGGCAGTGGACTTGTTACCCCCAAAGGCATTTCTGGTGCTCCTTTTAAGATCTTTCCTTCAACAAGAAAGTCTTGCTTTACTATCAAAGCTGTCCGAACTGACAAAGTAAGATAGCTATTCACTTCTCTTCACTCTTAATTCCTTCTTATTAAATTCTTGAATTTCAGTAATACTTTTTTGCAACCTTTTTATTTTTTTTCCATATTGGAGATAAAGCGCTCCCTAATAAAGGCGACTCCATACTCACTCGAATAAAATTACAACCTTTCAATTGAATAAAGTTGCTAAACTAGTTACTGCACATCTTTGTGTTTTTTTTTTTGGTTGAGGAGATGGAGAAAGATGCAAAAATTCTATTATTATTATCATCTATTTTTAAATTTCAAGTTGTATGCCTAAGATTAGGAGAAGAAAATCATGTTATTATACTTGTTTACCTTTTCTAGCCTTATACATTGATACACAAATAATACATAAATTATGCATATATTATACGTCTACCGACTATTTTTAGTTTAACTAGACGAATTGACGGCTATTTGGGTTTCTTTTTTATATTTATATTCGCTGGCCATTTTTAGTTTCAACTGTTGGGTGAACAACTATATAAATTAATTAATTAATTTTTATTTATTTTTGGTTATGCAGCCAACTTACCAAGTGATTCAGCCCTTGAATGGTGATCCTTTCATTGGAAGTCTTGAAACTCCAGTGACCTCAAGCCCATTGATTGCTTGGTATTTGTCCAACTTACCAGCCTACCGGACCGCCGTGAACCCACTTCTCCGAGGAGTAGAAGTGGGCCTGGCCCATGGATTCCTACTTGTCGGCCCATTTGTAAAGGCTGGTCCATTAAGAAACACCGAATATGCAGGTACAGTCGAATTCGAAATTTTAATTTGATGGATTCAATCTTTATATTCTTAGCGATGAACTTATTGTACTTCAAAAATATAGACCCAAAATTTAATATTTGTTAAAATTAGTGATATTTTGCTAATATATATATATATATGTAAGCTCCGTGTCAAAGATATCAGACTTTAGCTAAATCCATATTTTCGTAACTAGCCTATGAAAATAGTGGATCTTTACACAAATAGCCGGCATATTCATTGTTTACTTTTTCTAACCATATATATAAATTATATATTGATTATACCCTATTATACACATATAATGCATCAATTATGCTTATATTATACCCTAATCAGTTGGGTAGGCGGCTATTGGGTTAATTCATCAAAACAAATTGACCCTCAGAACATGTACAAGTTTGGGAAGGTTAATGACCGTCCTATTTATTAACTCGACCCATTTTGACCTGCTCAAATTCAGCTTAACCTGCTCATTTGACACCCCTAACAAGATCTGCGACTGTTAATGCAGGGGGAGCTGGTTCATTGGCAGCAGCAGGACTTGTAGTGATTCTTAGCATATGTTTGACTATTTATGGAATATCATCATTCAAAGAAGGAGAAGCATCAACAGCACCAGCATTGACTTTGACTGGGAGGAAAAAAGTGCCAGACCAATTGCAAACTGCAGAGGGATGGTCTAAGTTCACTGGTGGATTCTTTTTTGGTGGAATTTCTGGTGTTACTTGGGCTTATTTCCTCCTTTATGTTCTTGATCTTCCTTACTATGTTAAGTAGATTTTTTCAAATCTTGCAATTGATGTAACTATTTTGAATATTGAATTTGGAAATGAAAGTTGTATATTGAACATCTGAGCTCTTCGACGAGTGTAATGAATTTTTACATTATCAGTATAATTTAACCTGTTGCAGTGAGTTTCTAGTCTTATTTTTCAAATTACTATTTCACTCATTATAGGTTGTAGTTATGTTTAATTTCCTTTTAAATAACATGATAGTAGTTGGTAACATATAGAAGTTAATCCCATATCTTAAAAAAATGCATAGTCGTAGAAAATGCTCTTTTATAATTTATAAATGAATATTTTAAAGTGATCATTTTAAGGTATTATTTTCGAATTGGCTTCTTTTACACGAGAAAGCTCTAGACTCGGTATTATTTTAATTATGTTACTTGATGTTTTTCCTTTACGAGTCAAGAAAGAGGAATAGGTATAAAATAACTTGTTACAATTTGAATAGAAAATAAAATGATTATATAAGGATATCATATGTTTTATTATACTAAATTTCTACGCCTTAACATCAAAATCTCATGTAAAATGGAATATACTTACTCGATTAAGTTGTTTAGAGTCTATTTATAATAACATTCATGGGTAATTATTGAGAATGGAAGTGTCACATAACACGTGCAACTTGTGTGAGGTAGTTAGCTGGCAATTAGACTAGTTAGTTAGGTGGTTAGTGGGCAGATTATAGTTAATTAAGTTGTGTAATTGTTAGTTAGGAAGATTATAGTTAATTAAGTTGTGTAATTGTTAGTTAGGGAGTAGCAGTTATCTTCTATATAAACATTGTATAGTGTACAGACAGATTAGATGAAAATGAGAAAGTAAAATTCTCTCCACCGACTCTCTCTAGAACATTCGATCCTCCATTGTTGAACTCTCAATTCATCTCATTTGCTGAAACTTTGACATGGTATTAGAGCATACGACCATTTATATGGTCTATGAGAAATGAATTACAGAAAACATACTTCATCGAAACTCATTAATGGCGGACAACATCAATAATGAGTTGCCGGAAAAATTGAGCCACAATCATCCACATTTTTGCAATCGATGGACAATTCTGGAACTGTGTTGATATCCTTGCAATTGACCGGAACATAGAACTATTCCTTCTGGAGTAGAGCGATGCGACGATCCTAGGGCGTAACAAGTTAGGGTTCATCAATGGCAGTTGCCAGCGAAAAAATTACAGTCCAAATTTGATAAATTTGTGGGAGAGGTGCACTGCAATTGTGTTTTTGTGGATTTGAATTGCGTATCACCGGAGTTACTCAGCGGAATTGTGTATTACTCTAGTTCATGTGTGGTCTGGAAGGATCAGAAGGAAAGGTTTGACAAGGTTGATGGTTCTCGCCTTTTCCAGTTGCACAAGAAGATTGCTACTGTGAGTCAGGGAACCAGCGTTATTCAAAAATTCGATCACTTTGAGCGGAGTTTGACAGCTTAGCTCTAACTCCTGAGTGTGATTGTGAGAAGTCTAGGGATTTTGTTGCATGCATGAGGCGTAAAAAACTTCTGCCACTAAAAACTTAGAAGTGACAACATTAATGACTACAAGATGTGGCAATGGAGGAAGTGTCAACACTCAGAGGTTCAAAAAGAATTATAACGTCATATGTGACTATTTTCAGATGAAGGGCACACTCGTGAATGATGCTTCAAGTTGATTGGTTATCCGGCTGATTTCAAATATAAGAAGAGGTTTGGGGGTAACATGACAACCAATGCCATCGTTGAGGAACATAAACCACATGAGACTGGAACAGACAAGAACATAGCTGCTAATACACCAAAATAGTACATTGTACCACACTTTACCTCAGAACAATACAATCAGATCATGAAGCTGCTCACAAGGAAACTCTACTTGAAACATCAGCAAACATGGCAGGTAGTGCATGTAGTATTAATGCTTTTTTAGCAGATATCAAAGAAAAAGTTTGGATAGTTGACAGTGATGCAACAAATCATATGGCCTTAGATATAAACATGCTGGATAAGAAACAAGAATAAATAGAAATAAGACAAGGAAAGTTCATTTACCTAATGGAAGGGTTGCACAGGTAACACACATAAGATCATGTAGATTGGGACAAGCAGGAATAATAGATAATATTCTATACATTCCTGACTTTGAGTACAATTTGTTGTCTGTAGCAAAAATCACAAGAGCATTGAATTGCTTTGTTTGCTTCTTCCCTGATTTCTTTATGCTCCAGGGCCTCTGCAATGGGGAAGTGAGGGCGATTGGTAGGGAGGATGATGGCCTCTACATACTACCTCAAACTACTGGAGAAAGAGAGAAGAATAAAACAACGGGTTTATATAGTAAAATAGAAAAATCAGATGTAAGATTGTGGCACAAAAAGCTTGGACATGCCTCAGCAGGAGCAATAAACAATCTTTTTCATTAGGATATGATGATTGTAAGAAATAATTAGAGGATTGTTCTACATGTCCACTAGCTAGGCATGTTAGACTGTCATTTAGCTCTAGTACTAGTAGAGCAAAATCGCTTGATGCATATTGATGATGGGACCATATGCTATACAAACATATGATGACAATAAACTCTTTGTTACTATTGTAGATGATCATTCCCGAATATGTTGGGTGTATTTACTGAAGTTAAAAAGTGATGTGGTTGTGATTTTGAGAAATTTTATTCAGCTTGTAAAAACATAGTTTGACAGATGCATCAAGATAGTAAGAATTGATAATGGGATAGAGTTTGTTAATAGCGAATGCAGCACATTGTTCCAATCTTTTGGAATATTTCATCAAAGAACATGTGTGTATACACCTTAGAAAAATGGCATTGCTAAGAGAAAATGCAGGCATGTCCTTGAAATTGCAAGAGCATTAAGGTTTCAGGGTCCAATTCCAATAAAATTTTGGGGTCATTGCATCCTAATTGCTGTGTATATCATCAATAGATTACCTTTTAGTGCTTTGGGAGGTAAAATCCCATTTGAAGTATATCGTAGGAAGAAGCCTTCTCTTGGCCATATGAGGACACTAGGGTGTTAGTGTTATGCCAAGAGGATGAATGTACATGATAAATTTGAAGTCAGGGCAATTGCACCAGCTTTCATAGGATACTCTTCTGTTACAAAGGGATATATTCTACACAATCTGTCCGAGCACAACTTTTTTACTAACAGAGATGTCACTTTCAAAGAGAATATATTACCATTCGGTATGGAGCACCACACATAGGCCATATGATTTTAGAGGTTGAAAGTCAGGAGCAACCTAAATAGGCTCTAGATGTAGAAGTGAATTCAATTGCAGATATTGACTCAGCACAAGAGAAAATACCACCAACAGATATGAATTTTCTTCTTGCAGATATGCCACATGAGAGTTATCTTCCTACAGCACCAACTCAACCACCTAACACTCATGAAGTTGCTTCACACTACCACCTCCACAAGAGCTTAGAAGATCTAAGAGAGTGCCAATATGGTTATGTCATTCCCTCACAGCAGCAACAACCTTATTCCATTAGCAATTCAGTATGCGACTCCAACTTGAAGACAACTTATCAAGGCTACTTGAAGGCTTTATCTGCGGTAATTGAACCAAGATCCTTTCATGAAGCTTCACAAGACAAGTTATGGATTGAAGCTTTGAGAGCCGAAATTAAAGCTTTTAAAGATAATAAGACCTGGAGTTGGTACAATTGCCAACAGTGAAGAAGTCAATAGGCTGCAAATCGGTATACAAAGTAAAGTACAAGGAAGATGGCACTATAGAAAGGTACAAAGCTAGGTTTGTGGCCAAAGGTTACAATCAAAGGGAAGGGCTTTATTTTCATGAAACCTTCTCCCCAGTGGTGAAGATTGTAACTGTTAGAGTTGTAGTCTCTATTGCTGCAGCTAAAGGTTGGCATATTCATCAAATGGATGTCTATAATGCCTTCCTCCAAGGAGACCTGCATGATGAAGTATACATGGACCTAGCTAAGAGCTTTACCAACCAGATGGAGTCTAAATGGATGGTCTGCATGCTGGTTAAATCTCTATATGGCCTAAAGCAAGCGAGTAGACAATGGAATGTGAAGCTAACTGAAGCATTGATCCTACAAGGGTTCACTCAAATTTGTTTGGATTACTCATTGTTTATAAAGAGGCAGAGAATCAACATTGTGGTCATTCTAATGTATATAGATGATATGCTAGTTATAGGCAACAACTTGCAAATGATTGAAGATACTAAAAGGGAGTTGCATCAATCACTGAAAATTAAAGATTTAGGGGAATTAAGGTATTTTCTGGGGATTGAATTCTCTAAATCACACAAGGGGATATTGATGAACCAAAGAAAATATGCCCTGGAACTCATATTAGACTTGGGCTTGAGTGCTGGAAAACCAAGCTAGACTCCTCTTGATAGTAATCAGAAATGCACCACTAGACAATTGGATGCATTAACAGGGTTACAAGCTGATGAGCTTTTGGTAGATAGAGAAAAATATCAAAGACTCATAGGAAAGCTATTATACTTGACTCTAACCAGGTTGGAAATTGCATTCTCAGTTCAGACACTTAGCCAGTTCCTACAAGAGCCAAAGCAATTACACTGGGAAGGAACACTAAGGATAGTAAGATATGTGAAGGGGGTTTCAGAATATGAGTATTGATGAGAAGCAAAAGAGAAAATAAGTTGACTGCCTTTTGTGATACCGATTGGGTTTCATGCCCAAATAAGGTCAGTGACATGATTCATTGTGAAGCATGGGGAATTACTAATATCATGGAAATCCAAGAAGCAGAACACTGTGTCAAAGAGTTCTGCAGAAGCAGAGTACATGAGTATGGCATCAGTTGTATCAGAACTGGTTTGGCCGATAAATTTGTACAAGGAGCTGGGAGCAGAAGTGGAACTACCAGTAAACATACACAGTGATAGCAAGGCAGCTTTGTGGATAGCGGCCAACCCTGTGTATCATGAGAGAACTAAGCATATCGATATCGATTGTCACTTTATCGGAGAAAATATACAGTTAGGGGCAATTAAGACTGTGCATGTGTGCTCAAGGGATCAGCTGACAGATGTGTTGACCAAGGCAACAACATGAATATCTCATATCCAAGTTGGCCATGCTAAATGTATTCGCACCCTCCTGATTGAGAGGGAGTATTGAGAATGGAAGTGTCACATGACACGTGCAACTTGTGTGAGGTAGTTAGTTGGCAATTAGCTGTCAATTAGACTGGTTAGTTAGGCGGTTAGTGGGCTGATATTATAGTTAATTATGTTGAGTAATTGTTAGTCAGGGACTAGCAGTTATCTTCTATATAAATATTATATTGTGTACAGACAGATTAGATGAAAATAAGAAAGTAAAATTCTCTTCACCGAATCTCTCCAGAACATCAATTCATCTCTTCTGCTTAAACTTTGACAGTGATATTCTAAAATACTAGCACGTACGTCATGTGTAATAATAAGTTAAATTATCTAGAGTGATAGTGTTATTTGTATGTATAACCTAAATCCTTCATTTTTAGGTATCTTACTATGTGTTAGTTACTTATTCGTACATGCTTAGAATCTAGTGTAAGAATAACTTAGTAAGTAAACCTGTTAATCGGGCCGGACCATCCCAATTTCAAATTTAAAACTTAAAATTTTAAAGTTTAATTCTAAGTCTTAAAAGTTTGCAAACGTATCAATAACATTGAATAAGAAAAATAAAATATACTATAAATAAATAAAAAAATAAGTAACCTGGCCCGGCCCGGCCCAGATCCATTAAGCCCGAACCCGTACGGGCCCTAATTAGACCGGAATTTTTCAACCCGCTACCAGCCCGTTAATCCAGCACACTAACCAGCCCGAAACAATGACCGAACGAGCTATTTTCTTTCGTGTCCAGCCCGAACACCCCCTCCCCCCGGTTAACACCTATATTAATAAGCTTGTTTGTATATACATTTCAAAATATTGATCCAGACCTATAATATTTAATATACCATACATTAAAATGATGCAACAATATCCTCACTTGTGTGCATTGTGCAAGAATGGTGAATTCTGAACTATATATATTTTTAATCATTAGGAAATCAAAAGGGTAAAAATAGACACAAAGGACTAATGTTTAAACTTATATACAACTGATAGTGTAAATAACTTTATACTATCGGTATTTATTAGGAAAATTTAATCCTATAACAAAGGTTGATACCTTATTATTATAAATAAATACCCTTTTAAAAAGTTATATTTTATAGCTACTTTTAAATTTTTATAACAAAATATCTATTTATGATAACTTTTTACCTTTAAGACATTAAATACGTTGTGTATTATTTTTCTCTCTCCTTCTCCCTCTCTCCTCCTTTCTCTTTCCTCCTTCTTCTCTTTTTCCTCCCAGCGATAACCTCCCCCCTTCCTTGTTGTGTCACCCCTAACCCCCTCCTCCGGCCTGCGATTTCTTTCACACAGTTGTGTTACACATTTTAAATTTTTCTTAGATTTTGCTTTGATTCATGTTTGCCTTGTGAGATCTGAAGAAGTTCTGTCTCTAGTTTTCGTTTGATCCTTTTAAATTGGTGCTTCTTCAACAACTGTCTTCATTTAACCGGTGGCGGCCTGGATATCGGCGGATTGGGGACGGAGTTTGGGGATGAGGAACTTGAAGAGTCTGTTACCTTTTTCCCCCAATGTATTTCAATGTATCTCGCTGTAATCCATGTATTTCATTGTATTCACTGTCTTTAGTTTTTTCTACTTTTCAAATATTTTTGTATTTAACTGTATTCAATGTAATTATATAATTTCAAAGCTTCACTTTGTTTCACTGTTTTGTCCAGCAATATATATTCACCACTATGTATTCAATGTATTGTAGAATGTATTCATATATTTTTTTAATTAATATAATTTATGTATTCAGATATATATATATATATATATATCNATATATATATAAATTCAAATGTGTATGCAGTATGTTTGCACTATAGATGACCTACTATACTTCATGTATTCAATGTATTTCTATGTATTTAATTGTATTCAATGTAATTATATAACTACAATATATAAATCTATTTGTAAAGATACCACTAAAAATATTTTAGTAAATATACCACTAAAAAAAGAAAGGAGGGATTGAATCTCTGAAGATTGCTCTGCTTTTGGGATATTTTTTGATTGACAATCATTTTTATAACTGGAAATACAAATTTTGTGTGTTATAATTGAGTTTGTTGAGTTATATTAGGAGTCTATCGCGTTAACCAACTGAAGACCTTTCTTTCGCAAATTCCGTTATTGTATTCACGAAAACAGTCGAATACATTCTCTGCTTAACTGGATTCCCCTGTTTTCCGCCGAGTTTTGCTACTGTATTCATGAATACAGTAGCAAATATACATCGAATATAGTCTAACAACTGAAAACATAGCTACAGGAAGTAATTTTGTAAATGGTGACTATAGCAAGCAAATAATCACTAAAACATAGTGGTTTCTGAAAATTTCTCTATTTATTAACATGTCGTAGCAACTTGCCTTGAACTAATCCGAATATATAGGATTACATGTTACCACAAGCTTTTAATAATATGGCCGTGATATGTTATTACATGCGACTATCTCCCCTATAGAAAGAAAAAAAAAATCATCGGTTATGTGAGCTAATAATATAAAAAATTCTTTTACTTATTAGTATATAGAGTTCATATTAATACTAAGCCTCGAGTCAAAATACCCCATAAAAAGATTCCCACCTACTTTCACCTCAACAGTAAAAGGGTTCATATTTTCACTTCACAGCAAACTAAGATGCTTTTTAAGAGTTAATTGGAGAAGAATAGAGATCTAACTTAATTAAGTACTATGATATTGCAATCAAACTATGACCTCTTAACAGACTATCGTCTTTGTATCTGACTTAGCCGGACATCTCTTATTCACTACAAAACAAAACAAAAAACAAAAAATGAATTAGTTACGAACTTTATCTGTTGACCTATTGTTAAATCGCTCGTAACTAATATAATTTTATGTTATTCTGTTGTTATTCCGTTGCTAAATAGAATTAGCGACAAACTTCTTTATTTAGCTATAATTTTTGTCTGTTACTAATTTCTATTTTTTTAACAATGATTACGAAGAATAGGAGAGAGTTCTGCATTCTAAATATTAATTAAACTAAAAAATATATATTTGTAGGATAAAAGGACTAGGAGCGCAGGGTGACACTAAAGTTCGATCTTTACGCCAAATTAATTAATGCTAGTTTGCATCTAGCATATACTTCTATCCTACAGTCATGCTTCAATAATATTTGTTTTTATTTTTATTTGAGATTCTCAAATACTTTGATTTATATAAGCATCGCATGCAGCGGCGGATCCACCTTATAGTGAAGGGTGTCACCATGGGCGTACACACCTGTGTCATGTGACACCGCTTTGTCGATTCTTTTTGTAATTTGAATGCATAAATAATAAATAAAATTAAAATATTGGGTATAAATTTAAAAAGTGACACCGCTTACCATTACAGTAAATTATTTTATTTCTTCATTCTTTCAAATATTAACACCACTTACGAAAATTTCTACGTACGCCACTGGGTGTCACATGACATCCCTTCGCGAAAAAAATACACTATGTAAATAGGTAATTTTTTTAATATGTATATATAATATGTATTGATTTCCCTTAATTTCTTTATATATTTACTTTTATATATTTTGACACCCCTTAATACAAATTCTGACTACGCCGTTGATCGCATGTCTTCGAGAGTTAGCCTTCTTAACCAATGCAGTTCAGATAAGGGATAACGTTATATATATGACCAATGACAGGCTCCCACGTAAGAGTAAATCCACCAACAGAACCACAAATCAAAAGATTTTGTTTGTCAGTCACATGACATCCAACTGTGTTACTTGTTTACATCTTTTGTTATATTTCATGACTAACCAAAAATAGTGAGTGACCAACAATATTTCCAAAATGGCCACTGCTGCTTCCACCACAATGGCTAGCCAACTCAAGAGCAGTTTTGCTTCTTCTTTAACAAGAGGCAGTGGACTTGTTACCCCCAAAGGCATTTCTGGTGCTCCTTTTAAGATCTTTCCTTCAACAAGAAAGTCTTGCTTTACTATCAAAGCTGTCCGAACTGACAAAGTAAGATAGCTGTTCACTTCTCTTCATTCTTTGTAATGTTCTTGAATTTCATTAGTAATACGCCTTCTATTTCAATTTAGATGATGTCTCCCGAAAACAGCCTTTTTCTCCCTTCGGGGTAGGCAGAGGCGGATGCACCATACAACCAATGGCGAAGCCACATGTTGTAGTTGACCACCCTTCGCCGAAAAATTGGATTGTGTACGTAGGTAAAATATTATATTTCAGAGGTATATAACACATATTGAACACCCTTTGCCGGAAAAAAAAATCATTTCTTTTAAATTTGAACACCCTTGAAAATTTTTCTAGCTTCGCCACTGCATACAACTACCGGGTTCAACTGAACCCAGTACTTTCGACGCAAAATATAAATTTATGTGTAAAAAATTACTAAAATTGTAATAAATAGTAGATATGAACCCATAACTTTAAATGTTGAACCGATAGAACTAAAATCATATATTCGCCTATGGGGGTAGGGGTAAGGTCTAGGAAACTCTACCCTCCCTAAACCCCACTAGTAGGATTCTACTTGGTTGTTGTCGTTGTTGTTGTTGTTGTTGTTTCGATTTAGATGACGTAGTTTGACTTGACACAAAGTTTAAGAAAAAAAATAGGTAAGACTTTTGAAACATGTGGTACTAAAAGAATAAGGGTAAAAGTTTAGTGAGTCATGATATTTATGTGGCTATAAAAGCTTTTCATTAAGGGTAAAGTGGGTAGAATAAAAAGTTTAAAGTTTAATTATGTCTAAATATTAAAATATGTCATTCTTCTTGGAACACACTAATAAAAAAAGTGTGACATCTAAAATGAAACGGGGTTACTTTTTCTTGGTCAAGTGGCAGAGCCAAGAATATAACAACCTTCAATTGAATAAGTTTATATCTTAATTAAAAAAGATTTGCCAATTTTTATATATGTTGTCTCAACAAAAAAAAAAGATTATTATCTATATAATAAGTCAATTAAACTTCTTTAAACCATATAGCTCTTCCCACTTTTGGTTTGTTCGATGTCAATAATTCTCGGGGTATTATCACTTTTAGCCCGCGCCAGAAACTATTTACATTCGGTAGCTCAAGAAGAGCATAAAATTTATATAAATTTTGTATATAACATACAAAATGTATATATTTACAAAAAAATAAATATTTTTGGATATTATTTTGAGACCAACTATATAATGTCCTTTGCTTCATCTTTTTTTTTTTGTTGTTGTTATGCAGCCAACTTACCAAGTGATTCAGCCCTTGAATGGTGATCCTTTCATTGGAAGTCTTGAAACTCCAGTGACCTCAAGCCCTTTGATTGCTTGGTACTTGTCCAACTTACCAGCCTACCGGACCGCTGTGAACCCACTTCTCCGAGGAGTTGAAGTGGGCCTAGCCCATGGATTCCTACTTGTTGGCCCATTTGTAAAGGCTGGTCCATTAAGAAACACCGAATATGCAGGTA
This sequence comes from Nicotiana undulata, assembly GCA_005239495.1. Classification (NCBI taxonomy): domain Eukaryota; kingdom Viridiplantae; phylum Streptophyta; class Magnoliopsida; order Solanales; family Solanaceae; genus Nicotiana; species Nicotiana undulata. The sequence continues at coordinate 70,467 of ML264321.1, forward strand.
GAGTCTGAATTCAAATTTTAATTTGATGGATTCAATCTTTATATTCTTGACGATGAACTCACTGTACTTCAAAAAGCATCGGCTCAAAAATTAATATTTGTTAAAAATTTAGTAATATTTTGCTTATATATGTAAGCTCCGTGTCAAAGATGTAAGTTTAGCTAAATCCATATTTTCGTAACTAGCTTATGAAAATAGGGATCTTTGCACAAATAGCCGGCATATTATTGTTTACTTTTCTAGTCATATACATAGATTATACATTGATTATACGCAATTATACATATATAATACATAAATTATGCATATATTATACCTTCACCAGTTATTTTTAGTTTACTCAGTTGGTAGGCGGCTATTTGGGTTAATTCTTCAAAAACAATTGACCCTCAGAACATGTACAAGTTTGGGAAGGTTAATGACCGTCCTATTTATTAACTCAACCCATTTTGACTTGCTCAAATTCAACCTAACCCGCTCATTTGACACCCCTAACAAGATCCGTGACGGTTAATGCAGGGGGAGCTGGTTCATTGGCAGCAGCAGGACTTGTAGTGATTCTTAGCATATGTTTGACTATTTATGGAATATCATCATTCAAAGAAGGAGAAGCATCAACAGCACCAGCATTGACTTTGACTGGGAGGAAAAAAGTGCCAGACCAATTGCAAACTGCAGAGGGATGGTCTAAGTTCACTGGTGGATTCTTTTTTGGTGGAATTTCTGGTGTTACTTGGGCTTATTTCCTCCTTTATGTTCTTGATCTTCCTTACTATGTTAAGTAGATCTTTTAAATGTTGCAATTGATCTAACTATTCTGAATGTTGGATTGGAAATGAAAGTTGTATATTGAACAAGAGCTCTTCAATGATTACATCTGAAGCATTTTTCTTCATTGATATTTGATAGGATTTATGCAGCTTGACATCAGCCTAAGTGAATTTTTAAGCTATCTGTACAATTTAATATGCTGCGTAGTGGAGCCTTGGAGCAACGGAAGAGTTGTCTCCATGTGACATATAGGCCACGGTTCGAGCCGTGGAATCAGCCACGGTACTTGCATCAGGGTAGGCCGCCTACATCACACCCCCTGAGATGCAGCCTTTCCCAGACCCTGCGAATACGCGGGATGCTTCATGCATCCGCATGTTACTTTCAGGTTATTACAACCTTCTAGCGACCCGATAGTGCAAAACTTTTTTACATTGTCAGTCAGTGACAAAGCCAGTAATTCTGTTGAGGGGGTCAACAGTTTTCAAGATAAATGTATATGTAAGTGTAAAATCTAATATAGAATCCTACTCTCAATTACATAAATTATTTCAAGATAAGTGGAGCAGCTTAGCTAAGCAACAATCCAACCAGGGAGAGACAGCAACTACTTACATAACTACTCATTTCAGTTTAGAGCTCAGCTATGGTGCCTTCCGGGTATGTAGAGTACATTAATGTAACGGATATTTACACAATCATATCGCTTATAAAGCAAGTGCAAGCTCTATTTATAATAAACATTTGTGGGGTAATCTAGAAAATCATAAATTACGCGCTATAATCAGTTAAATTGGAGGCTTAGCTTTCTGATTCTGTACAAGTTTGCAAATTGGTGTAAGCATAAATCAATAAGCATGCTTATAATCTCCTGATCAAAAAGAGATCAAGACTGAGATGCAATTCTGTGGGGCTAAATCTACTATTCTTTCAGTTACTTTCCTCATAGTCCTGGTGGTTTCTGGTCCTCTGGTTTATGTTTTTGCTGCATGGTATGAATTTACACATGCACACCTCCACCCCTATGGATTTTCATTCCGCTTGATTTTTCAAGCTTAGTGGTGTCCGGATTAGTTTGTGTATACCTCAACTATCCTATCAGACACTTGCTACCTCCCACAAACATAAGTACCAAATAACTATGACCAGAACCAAGGCATTAACTCAACAAGAGGTGTCCGGATTAGTTTGTGTACGTCAACTATCTATTCTATCAGACATTTGCTACCTCCCACAAAGATAGGTACCAGATAACTATGACCAGTACCAGGGCAGTAACTCAACAAGAGCTTCTTCTTTTTTTCCCATTTTGCCACCACAAGAAAAGGTCACAGGAGCTTGATTCCTACCTTGTTTTTCATCTTTGGTCTGGTAGGCTCTACGTCACAGACCCCTTGTAAGGGGAACTGTTATTTAATCTTCTTTTATCGTTTGCTTTTGATGGACAGGAAAGTCCACACCAGAAAAATCACAAGGAACATTTTCCATGTTGTCTAAGATATATATAAAAAAAGAAAAGATATGTAATACAGTAATATACAGTTAATTTATCGCACTAAGGATAGTGCAAGTAGCGAAATTGCTAAACTTATTTTGGCATCAGAGCGTTTTTATTGTTTCTTTTATGCAACCCGTTAGTATTAGCATACAATATGCTAAACTAAGAAACATGGACAGAGGAAACAAAGAAATATAGTTTGGTCTTAGTTGTCAAAAATAAACTGTTTTTTGCTGATAAGAAGCAAGAACGATACATTTTTCTGCAGGTAGGAGCAGATTTTTAGGACATTTAACCTTAATAATATTCCAGCATTGAATCTGATGCAGCCAGTTAAACTAAATAACAATAATAAAATTTCAGGAGAAGAAAATTGTGACAATGTTATTCAGTTGAGGCATTAGGATTTCAATGTTTAGAATCACCTCAGCGGGTCTTGGTCTTCTGCTCGTGTACCTTGACTGCAGCACATATTTTCTTCCAGCAATGGATCACTATGAGAGTTGGTATCCAAACCCAGAAATGATTTGCGAAAACATAATAAGCATAGTAGTAGAAGGGGCTCGCAGCAAAATTATCGCCTTCCAACATAGCTGTTATGAAGTATACGGCCGTGCCATAGAGCTGCCCCAAACAAATGGCTAGTTGAAGTACATGCCTGTATGACTTCTTAGCAGCTATAGCATACCTGCTCAATGACAATAACCAAAGCACAATGAGGTTTATACAAGTAGAGATGAATACATGATCATCCCTGTCCATATACGTTTAGGATCGCTTGGCTGAAAGGATTAGTAAAAATAATCCAAGCATCAAATCTCTCATAAAATAATACAATATTTGGTCGGCAGAATTGGAAAAAAGTGATCTACGCATAATTAGTGCAGCGTTGGGATGGTTTTATAAGACTCAACAGATAAACTAATGCAGTGTTTAGTTGGCGCTATCAAAGATACCCGCATTAAGTTATACGAGAATTTATGTGTTATTTTATGAGGATAGAGTGTGGAAAAAGAATAATGTATTAACATTATGAGGATAGAGTGTGGAAAAAGAATAATGTATTAACATTATGAGGATAAAAATATTTAAAAGACAAAAATACCATGTATTATTTTCTATTTTGATAAGTTGTTTATTATTACTCAATGCATAACAATCCGTACATTATTATTCGATGCATAATAATCTCTTCATTGTTCTTTCCCCCATAAAACACCTTGCAATATATTCCATGCATAACTAGTATGTGAACCAAACGACCCCTAAAGATAAACACATTAATTGTACCAATCTCAAGGAAGTTAATATCTCTTGATAATGATACTTACACTGCAAGAAGGCATGCTGGACCCTCGATGACAGCTGTAATTCCTTCGACACTAACAACTCCAGAATCCCGCCCTACGTATCTTGAATCACCTTTGCTGTATTCTTTCCCTGCAAAATTTTGTTTTTGTTGGTACTTTATAGGCCAAATCCACAATATTTCCTAATTGAAATAAACTGTTTTGGTTTGGATGAAAGACTTGATAAATTGTTACTTACAGACTTCAGCAAGGTAAACCGGAGTAGTTTTTTTGTAGAAATCTGGAGTAAAAACAAAATACCCCTCAAGGACCATGTGGGTTAGGCCCGTGAAAATCCACCAACACATGAGCACCCTGTCAGTCTTCGATATTTTAGGAACAAAGCCTATCAAGTAAAAGATGGAGAAATGAAGTTAGAAAATGAGGCGCGGACACAACGGGAAAGAAAAGCGCCACACAAGCAGCTAGGATGCACTTGCATGTAGAAATTTATAACACTAATGCAGCTGAAAATTTTGAACTAGTATAGAACTTGTAAAAGAAATATTTTCACTCGATCAAACTATTTTCAAAACTTGAAGATAGAAATCTCTGAACCCGTGCCAACATGATATTACTTTATGTCCTCATTTGTCATTCACTACTGAGCTTAAATGGAGAAACATCGTCACTGCGGATTCATATAGCCAAACCCCACTTGTTTGAGACCGAAGCATAGTTATTATTGTTGTCATTGTAATTATTAACCAAATTATGAGAACATGAAACCAATACCAAGGGGTTGGATGTGCTTAATTGAAGAATGAAAAAATGGTTGAGACCGCTTGAAGTCCTGGCTGAGGCATGGAATAAGATGTACAACTTGAGGTTATGGTTCTTTTTTTCCTCTAGTCACGTTCATATGTCTGCAAAGGTGCGGATTGATATTAACACCAAACTAGTTTTTCTTTTTTCTCTCCTTAATTTCACTAGTGAGTGGTACTTTCGGAAGCATTGGCAACGGCAATTATTATCTCTAAAGGGAAACGAACTGACAAAAATTAGTGATTCAACTAGGACACTGATACTTGATTGAGGTTACAACTACATCAAACACCCAACACATATCTATTACAGAATATCTACTTACAAATTGTCAAAGGAATATCTAATTTGAGCAAAGAAGTCATTTGAATTTTAATACATGGAGCTGGAAGCATATTCCTGAGCCGAGGGTCTATCGGAAACAACCTCTTTAGCCCTATCGGGGTAAGGTCTGCGTACACACTACCCTCCTCAAACCCCACTTTGTGGGATTTTAGTGGGTCGTTGTTGTTGTTGTTGTTGGAGCTGGAAGCATAATTTTGCAGTGAATATTTTCCAGTCTATACTCTGGACAATGAAATGTTTGATCAAGGTTGCATCAATGCTAGAATAGTCTTTCATACTCGATTCAAATTCTTTCGTTTCTACTTCTACGCAGTTACTAGAGTATACTTCATAAAAAAGAATAATGAGAACATTGAATAATTACCGGAGAATATCCACATGAACAAGACAACGAGGAAGGATGAGGCGCCATACACACCAACAATGTGTGACTGTGAGAGGAATATGGGAACAAAACCGGGCAATTTTAGATCCTGCGGAATGTAGGGGTGAGCTTCTCCCTGGGCTACCATTTTTTTCAACGCTTGACTTGAGGACCCTTTCCTGTGATCTGCAAATCAAAGAAAGAATGGAGTTACTCAATGAGCTATTCCACGGTTTACAGATTCTCATCTTACTTCACTTGTAAAGATTAGTTGAACTCTAACTTGATGATCTATCAAAATATAGAAAGGGGAACTGTGCTACGCCAACTACATTTTTCAAGGAAACGGGACACGAAAAGAGAATACAAGAGTCATAGTGAAATCAGGGGATGAGGGGAAGTGATCAATCAACTACACCTTCCACTTTATTCAGATGCATTCTGTTCTAATCAAAAAGACAACTCCAATGTGTTTGGCATGAAGAAAAACAATTTTCTTAGAAAATATTTCCATGAAGTTTTTGGACAACACGTATGATGGAAGAAATTTTCGATCAAAAGGAAAAATGATTTATTCACCCGTGGCGTAAAATATTTTTCTTCACAAATATTGCAACTCTTAATCCATATACTTGCTCCAACCGACACTTAGACATTATTATCAATCTTTAACACTAAGAAATTTCATCGAATTTCTGAAGCAAAACATAAGCCAAATTCTTGCCACTTACTATCAATTCTTAATAAATATTTTCCAGAAAACATTTTGCATTCACCAATCAAACACCGTGAAAACATTTTCCAGGAAATCATTTTCAGAACATTTCCCTTAGTACCAAACACTACTAGGTGTCTAACTCAGGGAAACTAATGCTAGTACAAAAAATTGAAAAGAAAGAGTAAATTTTCAAAGGACACAAAAATATCAAATCCCATAGAATATCTGGAGATGAAAACTAACGGCAACAACAACAACACAACAACAACCACGTATAATCCCACCAGTGGGGTCTAGAGAGGGTAGAGTGTACGCAGACCTTACCCCTACCCCAGAGATGAAAACTAAGGGCATGTCTCTAAAATCCAATTGTTACACAAAAGATCATTTTTATTTTCAGGCAAATGTAGCACAAATCATAAGTGTAAATAAAACATGCTAACTACCCTAAAGGAGGAGACTTTCACACTTTTCTGTCAGTTCTATTTGCATATAGGAATATAATAGATCCCTTTTTATTTTCAGGCAAATGTAGCACAAATCATAAGTACAAGTAAAACATAGTAATTACCCTAAAAGAGGAAACCTTAAAACTTTTCAATCACTACTATTAACATATAATCAGGCAAATGTAGCACAAACCATAAGTACAAATAAAACACAGCAATTACCCTAAAGGGGGAGACTTTCACACTTTTAAGTCAATAATATTTACATAAAGGAGTAAAATAACTATTTAATCCAAGGTATACATAATTCTTGAGACATGCATATACAAAAATGAAGCTGGTGGTACCCCATTCCAGGAAGCCCGTCGATTTTGCTCACAATGACGCGGAGCAATATCACAATCCTCCAAAAAGAGGGGTGAATTTGGCCGAGGTCACTTGATACTTCTTGCAGAAGTCTATGATGACCGGGTCGAGGGGACCCAACGTGAAAGGGTAAGTGTAAACACTCAAGAACACTAAAGCCGGTGGTACCCCATTTCAGTAAACCATTAAAATTGTTCAAAACACCAAATTAAGGCCATATCTCTAAAAAAAATCAAATTAACGCACAAAAAGATCCCTTTTTAATTTCAGGCAAATGTAGCAAAAATCATTACAAATAAAACATAGCAATTACCCCAAAAGAAGGAAAGTATTAAACTTTTCAGTCACTTATATTAACATAAATATTAAATCCAAGATATAAAAAATTCTTGAGACATGCATGTACACAAATGAGGTTGGTTTCACCCCCAATTAAGTAAATCGGTAAAATTATTCAAAGAAATTCAATTGTAAAACACAAAATTACAAAGGATTCATATACTCACAGGTTAATCTGGGAGATTCAGATTCAGTGAGAGTTGACTTGATGTCGATATGAAGTAGAAAAAGTAGTGAGTAGAGAATTCACAATATAATGAATTTAAGCCAAGTTCTGCAGTGGGAAAAAGAAATGGACAGAGCAGTGGAGGCACGTGAAGAAAGGACCATAAATGCACGTGACACATACAGAAGTGTGTTTGATATAATAAAAAAAATTGTGGAAAAATGATTTATTGTATAAAAATAATTTCTTAAAAACGGATTATAATGTTAGCAAATAGTGTTTTGATTAAGAGTTACATGAAAATACCACGGGCCAGCCAATTTTCGTTCTGGTAATTGGAAAAGGGAAACTTACACAAATATCCCAAATAAGTTTCAATTTACTAAACTCTAGCTATTAGTCATAGACTTACCAAAACTAGCCAAGTACTATAAAAATCGAAAAAACAAATAAACAAGGTTCTTTCTCTCAAAGAATCACATGCAAAAATCACCTTTCATATTTTTAAGCAGATTAGCAACATTGAAGGCAAGACGGAAAGGAAATTTCATGAATGAGTTAACAGATAAGGTGATGAAATACAAAAAAAAAATAAAAAAATACAATATTCCAAAAGTCTAAGCGAAAAAAATAATTTTTTCAATGGGTATAGTTGAAATTCATTGAAAACATATAAATAAGTCAATATACAAAATTTGAGGAAGATCGGAGGTAATTTGGACTGGTTTTGTATCCAAACTAAATCGAGTTCAAAAAATTCTTCAGCGACACATGTATCATGCATGTATCTCACATACATGTATACAATGTGATACACATATCATTTTTTTCATGTTCAGTTTTCTACTTTGAATTTTCAATTCAAACTGAAATGAAAAAGAAAATGATTTTTTTTTGCTACAAATAGCTAATTGGCTAATATTAGTAATATTTGGCTAATATTAGTAATATTTTATGAATTGACTAATTTTTATAATGAGCTACGTATAAATGGACATAGCTAGTAGTTTTCCATCGAAAAACGGCCAGCGTTTGCAAAGTCATTGAAAAATAGCCACTATTTTGCTGCAATACGAAAAGTTCCAACATAATATACTGGAGATTAGTGCACTTGTGTATGAACTTCCAGCATATTATGCCGGAACTCTAGCACACGGAAAATTCCAACATAATATACTGGAGATGGAGTACATGTGTATGAATTTCAGCATATTACGCTGGAACAGTATATTATATTGGGACTCCAGTATATTATGCTGGAATATTTTCTAGATTTTAAAGTGTTTTCGTTAAGATTTATCTTTATATAAAAAGTAGTTAAATTCTAATTACTTTTAAAACTGTGATTATTTTTTAATTAATACTTATAAATCTGACTATTTTTAAATTTCACAACCTTAAAATAGTTGTAAAGGATAATGAGGCCGAAGTGAGTGAAGTCATTTCTCCGACAATTGTTTTCCCTTTTTTTTATTTTTATGGCAATCAGTTATTATAAAATGACTTATTTTCTAGAGAGCTTTTTTTGACAAAGCTCAAACCAACGCCTTTTGTAGGGTCAAAAAATTGCCACTGTTATGAAATTATTATTTGTGAATGTTTATTTATTACTTTCTATAGATAATTTTGTTACGTTGAAGTTTATCTACAAGCAGCTGATGCAGGTAGGTTGCAAGCAGCTCAATGAAATGATTTGCAGCAGCTTCTTATTAAACAGGCAAGTTGCGAACAGCTCATGCAGACAACTTACAAGTAGCTGAAGAAAGCATCGCAGCTGCTTCCTGAAAAGCCTCGCAGCTGCTTCCTTTCTTCTATAAATAGAGGAGTTTGTAGTTCATTATGTACATCAGTTTGAAAGTTAAATAATATATCCAATCTCTCTCTCTATACTTGTCTTCGGTTTATTTACTTTATAGTCTTTATTTTATAACACGTTATCAACTCGAGACTCTGCCTTGAGCACATACTTTGAAAGACGTATTACTATAGTTATCCTCGTCCCAAGGCATCGGTTCTCACTCAAAAGTTTATGGATATAAATCAAATCCAATCGCTGTAATTAAAAGTTCTACTTAAAAGGTTAGTACTTCCTTCATATCAGACATTCCTGTATTTTGCTACGAACAATATGATTTTTGTTCATTGGTCCTAAGGAGCATAACTGGTTCACTTAGCAGTTCATGCCATTAATTTGTTCCTAAAGAAAAATATTATGAGAAGGGACTATGATTTTTATCTCTATTGATGGCTAAGTATGGAAGTTTTCAAAAATATATGGTCACCGGCGGTGGCATATTTCTAAGTCTTGTTATGACTTAATTTTATGGTTCGCTTGAACCCTAACAGAGTACGACCACCAGAAGTGGAAATACTTTGTATATCTCATTGTAACTAAATTTACCAGAAGTGGTATATGTCTATGACCACCAGAAGTGATAATTTAGGCTTTCTATGGTTACAATTGAAGATGAGTTAGAGAAAATTTCTCCATATTATTTGCATATCTCAATTTGCTCATGAAGTAGAAAATATCTTAAAAGAGGTTCGAAGCATCACAATGTGAGGTGGTTAATGCACGTTCAGATAATTAGGTTCCATTCCCTGAAGGATGAGAACTTTTGATAAATATTAATCCATTCCCTGAAGTGAATGTGACATTATATGAATGCGCTCTTGATGTAAATATATTAAAATTCACCTCCAAAAGAGGTAATATGATTGAGAGAATATATACCCAATGTTTTGTATTTTGTTTGAGAAACATAAAAATAGAAGGTAAAATGATTGAAGAAAGCACAAACTAATTCGAATATTATATTATTAAAATAATAAATAAATATTAATTACTACTTTTAGTAAGATTACTTCCCAAAATGATGTATAACAAAAAAAAAATAGATTATCAAATTACTCATATAAATAAATGAATATGATTATCACACAACTTCACTCAAATAAAAGTAATATATCACAAAATATCTTTGAAATAAGGGTGGGTCGGGTCCTAACGGATCGGGTTAGCAAATTTTGATTGGGTTCGGTTATTTATTATTTAAGAATGACAAAATAATGGTTACGTTAAATTAAGAGCATGAATGAGCAAGTATTGGACGAATCGGACATATATATACCAAACTATTAACGACGGGCATATTTGTCCTAATTCGCATAGTTTACTGACATATATGACCTTTTTCCGTAAATGAAGATTTTTGTAAGGGATGAATAAACTATATCAAACTATCTTCTGGTGTTAGCAAGAGCTTGAAACCGGACTAAAGAGTGTTATATCAATGAAGAATTCAACAAAAAGAGTACTAGAGTACCGCTTCTTTTCTGCTCAAACATGTGAACTTCCACTCTGGAATCTGGACTAGGGAAGAATCTATCCTTGGAAAACAACATTATTATGCCAGAAAGCGGAGCCAGAGTTTGAACCCTATGGGTTCGGAATTGTAATCATTTTAAGTTACTAGGGTTCTAAATTAATAAGTTGTACATATTCAATGGATTTCTCAAGACAAATACTGAACAAAAGCTACTGGGTTTGGCCGAACCCGCATCCGCACTTCACTCCGCCCCTGCCCAGAATGAATATGCAGCTAATCAGCTAATCAGTGAGTGATCCAGTTTTTATAACAGAGCTATGCTATTTAAGTTCGTTACACCATCACCGCTGGTCATTGTGGCAAGTCTAGATTGCGGAAGTTGTAATCGTCTTTGTTCCCAGAACAACTTTCTCATGTGTGATCCTCTGCCACACTGTGTCTAGGCTCTTGTTGAAGATCAATTAACAGCTGCAACAGCTCATTGTCTCCATTTCCATCCTAACAGTTCTCTTGAGAGGGGCGAAAAGTGAACCACAATGACGAACATGGATAACATGGCTGCTTCTCACCTGCCGCAAACAGTTGATCTTAACCGGCTCGCCGTCCCTCCTATTTAACAAACCCACTAGGGAGAGGGAGTGCCTGGATAGAGCTTCCAAGTTTTGCTAATGGATAAACCACTACTCATCTCCTCCTTTTCTTCAAAAGCGATGCAGCTTGCAGAATTATCCTATCAACCTCATCAAGTGCTGGTGTATCGACATCTTTACCTGGTGATTTCTCTCTCCCCGAGTTAGAAGATATCTGAAGCAAATCCTCCTCAAAATCATGTGCATCTCCAGTGCCCTGCACTGGAAACTTTTCCAACACATCCAAGTAAAGAGGTTCTTCAATCTTCTCCTTATCTTCTTCCTCAGAGTCTGTCTCAAAAATATCTGAAAGATCTTCAGAAGCCGAGCCTATATCTGTATCTACCATGGAATCATCTTCTTCATCCTGTTCTTCATTTTCAACCATTAGCCGTTTGAGCTTATCAGATGCCCCAATTTGCTGGTCGGGACAGTGTGCATGGCTAAAATTCTCAAAGCCAGTCTCTTGATTATTGTCAGGAGCACCAGTTTTGTTTTCAGCTTGCAATCGAAGCAGCTCGAGATCTTGCTCAAGCCGTGGAATGTGTCTCTTAACAGCTCTTAAGGAATCTCTGTATTTAGATTTATCTAAGGCCTGTACACAAAGAGCAATAACAAATAAGAGAGAAAGAAACGATGGGGGTCATTCAGGACAAACACCAAAACATTGCATATGCAAAAACTAACAGACGAGTAAGAGAACCTTTTTCCTAGAAAGAGTACTTCTTGGAGACATTATCTCGGTTGGTGGTTGGGAGTAGTTTTTTCCCCTGTACATTATAATGGTGTTATCATCCTGGATATCAAGAACGATCCCACCACTTAATCTTGCAAGCTCTGCAGCAATTTCCTTAACCTCCTCCGGAGAGAATGTTTTCACCACCACTTTCAGAGTTTGGTGCTTCTTCCAATGTAGATGCATATTAAGGATCACACCCTGGTATATCCCACGTCTTCCAACTGGTACATAATTCTTGCACTTCTCCCCCATTTTTAAGAAGTAGAAGTGTTCTTCTGGTGTCAATATTTCTGGGTCGTGAGTAGCTTCTGATATCTCCTTGGGCTCAACTTTCTTCAGAGCTTCAAGAAGCCTTTCCTCTTTTTTCCTTGCCTAGAAAGATGAAAATTTGCCATTTCATAAGAGCTTGAATTGTATTTACGAAGTACACATTAAAGAGACGGTAAACCTCATCCGTACATCATTAAAATATTTTGTTGGATCCAAAATTAACATAGAGCAATTGAACATACAGTGATTAAGTCCTAAACATATAGAAGAAGAAACTTGAGTCAGAACAAATACAGTTCCAGATTTGCAATTGACTCCACAAGACCACAACCAGCACAAAATCATATATCCATCTGACATAACTAGATTAATACCAGCAGTCCATTAAATTATTCAACCTCAACAAAGATGAAAGATGTACATTAGGTACACATAATTTCTACGTTCAGAAATGGAAAAGAGTAATACATTCGAGAAACAACATATTAGAACAGGCACATCTAGATAAACTAGTCCTTTCACATGAACTTTATTCAGAATAAACAAAAAATAAATAAAAAGACCCACAACCTCTAGGAAGAAATGCAGCCTCAACTAAAAACAGATTATTACGGAATCAAAAGATCTATATTGGTGATACCAACTAGTTGGGAATCAAGAATTAATTGCTTCTTTTTTTTTAAAGAATGGTAACATATCAAGAGTTATTTGTTGTTACACTAACATTAGATCCATATTTGTCAAGAGATTCTTTTAAGGCACGTTCAAGACTTGAATGTCTGTGCAGGGATAACTGTGAGTGTTAGAGAACCACTAGGTTTATAGAATCCTTATTTGCCTTAGAAAGACATATTTACCAGTGTTGGAATGAAATGATGTTGGACATAGCGGAATAGACATAGAAGATTCGCGTAGCCGACCTTAATTAGGTTGAGTGTATCCTCTCTTTTTTTCCTTTCTTTGATAAACGTGAGGTCCCCAAGAACCAATGATGCACGCACGGTTTGAAACTCAGATGGATAATAGGGCCCACCCCTCTATCTTTCTTCACTTAAATACCAAGCTTTTTCTGTCCTAGAGTTTGAACCCACGACGTGCACCAAACCACACATCACTTGCTACACTCTTACCACGAGACCAAAGTCTGGGGGCAGAGTATGGTTTATCGATCGATTCAAAGAAAATAAACATGCAAAGACAATTTAAAATGGAGCTGTCAAAAGAAAAGGAGAATGGTATTTCAAACATCAAGTTACAAAACTTCCACTAAACTAAGTAACATGATACAAGAAAAACATTACCTTGCTCAATTTGAAGAGGATTTTCTCTTCTGCAGTCATCCTTTGGAGCTCTTTCTTCTTCTTCCACCTGAAGAACTTCAACCACTTCACAACCTCTCTTTTACCCTTCAGTTTCTTCCTCTTGATTTTATCTTCTTTAAACTCACCAGAACTCTCTGCATCTGCAACAGCACCATTTCCACTGCCATTCGACGTTTCCCCCGATTTTCCACTCGTGCAGAAAAACCGACCCGAATTTACCAATCTAAGATCACATTTTTGTACTCTAAAATTTGGCCCAACTGTACCTCCTCTCTCAAAAACCTTGCATATTGCATTATAAAGGCTACTATATCATGAGATTAGCACAACTATTACTTCGAGCTAAGCAATTTTCAGTGTAAATGCATGAGTTCGAATTAACATTTGTAGGAGAACAACACACACACACACACACAAAAAAAAAAAAAACATAGATGAGAGAGAGAGAGAGGGAGAAATACCTGGATTGATGAGGAGAGGAATGGGATAATACGGGTTGGAAAATGAAGGGGGAGAAGAAGAGATGTTGAAGCTGCCGTGATTTGTAGAGCGTCGCCGGAGCAAAACTTCTTCCTAGCATTTTCCACTCTTTCTGGTGTCCGACGGGGAACAGAGCAGGCCTTTTTGAGAGAAAATGAACAAGGTAATGGGCTGGGCTAGTACGGCTTTTACTATAGGCCCAAACCGTCACAACCTTTTGGGTAAAAGTGCACAAATAGCCGGTTTTAGGACCCCCTATTTAAGAAATAACCTCAATTCATAAAGTTTGTAAGTTTAGCCACCTCAACGTCAACTACAACTGTTTGATGGAGAAAAAGAAGAAGCAACAGCATGCATGAACTGTCTGAAATTTGCCAAAACTAGCTATAAGCCTATAACTTTAAGTAACTTCTAAAAAAATTGGATAAGTTTTAAATAGGAATGCTCAAAGTGGTTACCTAGTGTCATTTCTACGATCTTTTGCACATAGCTAATTGTAAAAATTGCGCGGGGCGCCTTATTTGATCGCCCCCATTTAACTTATACCCATATTTTTAAAATTATTTAACCTATACCCTAATTTTTACAACTTCAGGGGCCGCCTTCTTGATACATGTGCAAAACTTCAGCTTATTTAGTGCTAAAGTTTTTACAAATGAATTAAATAACTCTAGCACTTCTGCTGAAGTTTTTGAAAAAGCCTAGAATGTTGAAGTTTGTGTGATTTTCTTTGCTACTTCAGACCCGTATGGCTGAAGTTTATGCGAAAAGTGGGTACGCTTGTAATTTATTTTGCAAAGCGGATATAAGTTAAAACGTGACTCAAAAAGCGGGTATAGATGAAAAGGCTCCTAGTTAATTGGCACAAAGAAAAAACATAATTGGATGATATTGGGAATGAATATCATGGCACTGCAGTTTGAATTCTTGAAAAATGAAACAGAAAGAAAGGAAGAAAAAAAAAATGTCAAAAGTCGAACAAGTATTTGATCCCAAGATTGAAGAAATAAGACATGCATTGATTCAATCAAAATCCACATGTTACAAAAAGGATACACTAATTATATATCTGTTTCTTTTTTCTTTCTTCTTTTTTTTCATTTTTCATTTCATAAATTTTCATGAGCTCAAGGAAGCAAATCCACCACCTTTCATCATTTGTCTAAATTCCTTGAAATCAACCATTCCATCACCATCCACATCCACTTTCATTATCATCCTCTTACAATCTTCCAAAGTTTTGCCTTGTTTCAAACCTAAGGATCCCAAAACTGACCTCAACTCTTCCACTGTAATATATCCATCACCATTTTGATCGAACACATTAAAAGCTTCTCTCATATCTTCCTCTTCATCTTTCTCGTCCATTATAGTCTTGTACAATGTTCCAAATTCATCTATATCCACGTATCCGTCTCCGTTTACGTCGATTTTTTCGATCATATGGTTAAGTTCTTTCTCCTCAATGTGTATTCCCAAGTTTTGTAACGAGATGCTAAGCTCCTTTTTTGTAATATTTCCATCTCCGTTACGATCAAACATTTGAAAAATTCTTTGTAGTTCTACGGAATCCATTTTCTGGGATGAGATAGAGCTAGTAATAATGAAACAAAGGAATTAAAAAGAGAATGATTTAAACCCTCGTAGGTTTGGTCAAGATTTATGATCTTGAATGATATAAACGAAAGAACAAAGATGGAGGAAAACAGATATGGTTTTAGGACACCAACTGATTTGGTTGAATGAATGAATTTTGTTTGAGGTTCTCTTATAAGAATAAAAAAACTTATCAAAAAATATAGGACCTCTGTTTTCTTGGTTGGTTTTATGACTTTACTATCTATATATAATTAAGATTTAAGGCAAAAGGTGGACCTCTAAAAGGGTCTCAAAATTGGTGGGTATAAGTGAAAGTATGTTATATGTGGATCTCATGTCTGTAGACGTGAGGTGAGATGTGGAGGGGGGTGGGTTAATATGGATTGGACCACTTAAAATATATACAAAAAATAGTATCCAGCTACATATAGGTTGGAGAAATTGATTGATTCAGAGATGAATTCGTAATGAGTGGCTGTTGGATAAATGGAAATTAAAGACTATTGAATCTGATTTTGTGATACTCCTTGGTTTGTGGCGGATGTTTTGCAAATATTGATTGGATGGCACTTAGCAGACAGAAAGACTCTTTCTCTCCTATTCAGAAATGTTACTATTGAATTTAAGATGACACCTGTGTTCTGATTTGCTTATGCGGTTGTGTTTGTTCGCGAGAAAGTATTCCTTATCAAGTAAGTTTATAGGGGAGTGGACACACTTGCACGACTTCGGGTAATGGCTACAAGGGAAAAATCGAAAGAAAACTAGACCCAACCTAGAATTATCGTAAACTCGTAAGTTACCAAAGGTATGGTCCTCATCCACTAATGTTGTTCATGCCCAGCTGCAAAAGATAGTGATTCACATGTACTAATGTTATTCATGTCCAGCTGCAAATGATAGTGATAGGTTTGTGCCTTGCAGTAACTCATACAAATTAAGGGGTCGTTTAGTATGGTATAAGAGTAATAATCCTAAGATAAAGTTTGAGATTAACTTTATCCCATGTTTGGTATTAGCTAGTCCCAGGATAACTTTTACACAAATGGTGAGATTAGTCATCCCATAAAAGATCGGATTACTAATCTCATAGGATATTCCACCCTATGGGATATCCCACGATTGTACCAAACGGCCCAGAATGTTCACCATATACCAATAATCTCTCCAGTCTAACATGGGTTAAAGGAACAAAACCAAGAACGAAAATCAAATTTGTTAACCCGGAAAGATATTTCGAAATCTATCAGTTGATATATAGGAGGCAAGAGAGGATAACAGTTTCTATCTGTACACGGCCTTTCAATTGGCATGGAAGCCATTAATAGATTTCCAAATCTAATACAGATAAGTTCCAGTGATTATTCATTCCATTGTTGACTTGTTTACAAGTAATGCACTCCAACTAAAAACACTAACATGGACTGAACTCATACCTTAAGTTATAGCCAGAATGAATCAATATCTATATCTGAATTCTGGAGGCACTGAATTAGAATTCATAGACTGACTCAAACCCTTCAAATCACAAATATTTTATCTATTTCCTGAAGTTTTTTCTTCTCTGCAGATATTCTTTACATAATTAAGGAAATGGGGGGGGGGGGGGGGGGGGGGGGGGTTAACCCAACTAAACAGCAATGGACAACTGGAATTCATATCAACCTACAGACTGCTGGACTGTTCCACAATAATTTTTGTTGGAGATAGAGAAGTATAAGAATGTATCAAACTGTGTGTCCTCCAAGATTACGAAACTAAAGATCTAATGCCCGAGTCTACATGAAACGAAATCTAATTGCTCTTGAAAACAAAGATATTGCCTCACGACATGATTGGTTTTGGATAGAGTGCTTTTGCTCCAAGTATTCAGAAAATAGAAAGTAGAATACTGAAATAGATAAGCACCAGAACAAGATCCCAAGCAAATAGGAAACTCAATGAAAAATTTGATAGCATATTATAAGTTGCTATGCTAAAATGGTTGATGAGATGTGCCAGTACAATTCTTTCTTGCAAGCTTGTGTCATCAGATTGAGTGGATCATGAATTGACAAATCCACCCAAGAAGCTGACCTATTTATTTCCCAGTTCCATGGTATTGCAAAAGTAGAATCAAACTTTGAGGAGGGGGTAGTGTAACCTGCAAACATAGCAGCAGACTTTTATTTGCACAGGAAAAGAATCTTATAAAAGAATGGAGCTGTCACGAAGCTAGCGGTTGTTACGACTTTGGTACCCAGGCTGATTTCCAACTAGAGATGGACTCCATAAACAGTGACTCTGCATATTTATATCTATCATCTACACTTGGCCATTGCTCAAACAGCCATACCTTCAGAGAACAACTCACCTCCATGTCCTATTTTTTTATTTTGTATCGAAGAATCATTTCACATATAAAGATATGCTTCTTATTTCCTATCTCTGTGTCTCTTGTGAAATCTGCTCATGTAGCTTAAATTTTTGTGAAAGATACGACAACTTTCATATTCTGTAAAATCTTCAAGATTCTTGATCAACACTGTCACAAATTGATGGATTATCATGATATATTCTACAAAGTTGATACAAGTTTTGATGGTGTTGAACGACCACCACCTTGATTGGATTTTTTTGCTGAAAATCCACGATGGATAAATTTTTTTGATGGGGAAGTACAACAGAAAGCCAATGATGCTTCTGCTTCTTCAGAGGGTTCTCCCCGAGTACTAGCCTCCAGAAGCTTGCCTAAGAATGACCATGATCAAGAAGTTTATCCTTTGTGAATTTTTTTTTATAAGAAAATATTCCAATTAAGACGATGGTCCCATTCAACACCATCAAAAGTCGTATCAACTTTGTAGAATATATCATGATAATTCATCAGTTTGTGACACTATTGGTCAAGATTCTTCAATATTTAACAGATAGAAAGTTGTCTTAAGAAAAATCTTTCATTTGAAAATAGAAGCTACACAAACGGATTTCACAAAACCGAAGGTTTCTTTTTAGTGGGGGTTTTGAGACAGTGAAAAGAGAGGAGGATTGTGATAAACAAGGTTGCCAAGAAAGTTTCCCGATCAGTGAAGCATTTTTCCGATGATCCCTTGATCTTCATAGAGGCTCTATAGAAGCCACTTCAAGGATGGGGTTGAGTGGTTTCATTGGTGGAAACAGTAATATAGCTGTAATGACATCAACATTTTTACAACTTGGAGAGGATTTCATGGGATTTGGGAAATAAAGCATTAAATGCTGATTTCATATGAATTTGTTAAATCCGTGGTAATTTGGTCTTATTGCTAAATGGGACAATCAAAAGATTGGATTATAGCCATTAGATTCAGAACTTTGAATCTCTATTCATTCAATTGAGAGATTGATCAACAGTTGGGATGGTTGACTCATCCTACAATGAAAATTTGTTTCCCCCTAAACGTGAGTTGATCTAGCGCAGTGGAGTGCATTTGGTGATAACCAAGAACCGCCTGGAAAAGACTTTTCAAATTTAACGGAGAAGATGTGTTTGACAAATTCAGGGTCAAAATTGATTTCTCGGCTCCTCCAATTGGGCTTGACCAGATTGAACTTCTAGTTTCTTTGGGCTTTTACAAACAAGAAAACTTAATTAAAATATAGTATTGTATTTGATAAGTATAACAAATGTTTCAAATGACAGTAAATCAATAATTATTTAAGTTTAATATTTCAATAACATAGTAATACTCAATTGTAGTAAAATTAAAATAGTGGTAGGGTTGTAAATGATACCAAAATATATGGTAATGGTAAAATAACCATAATAGTGAAAATACTAGTGATTATAGCATCAAAAAAACAGCTGAACAATAATAAACATAAAGTCTTAAAAATGATATCATGGTAGTAAAATAAAATACTTATAATCAAAATAATGACAATAAAATTCTATAGTAGTTCTAGTAAAAATACGAAGAATACAGTAGATAGAATCTTACTAATGAAGTAAATTTGTGTAACTATAGGAGGCTGAAAGAAAAAGATTTGGAAGAGGGAGAGACGTAATTGGGTGTCTACACACAAGGAGCAGTAGCACATGGAAAGTACCATCAAAGGAGAAACTCTACTTTTCTTCCATCCAAGAGCCTTCACGGGAGAAACTCTACTTTATTGAGGAACAAATGAAACAACCAAGAACTCGACAGGAAGATCATCAAATTAATATTGGTAATAATGGAACTTGAAGGTCTTACAGTTACTTCTCGACAAGATTTTGATCAGAACTACTAACACAATCTTTCTGGGACAGAAGTCCAAAAACATTTGACTGATAATCCCTAAGCCCTAAGACATTCACGAGGGACTATATTGAACTAAATGTTATCACCTCACTCGTTACATATCAATCACTACTAAAGAGCTTTAGGTGAATCATTAATGAACACTAAAAGGTGGAACTTTTGAGTCTCTCTTTTCTTTTGAGAAAAGGTAAGGAACTTTGAAGTTTTTCTGGCTTCTGTAATTGAATTTGCTAGTTCAAGCTTTTCTCTCAAGTGTACGCAGAAATTACAATTGCAGGCAACAGACTTTGTTGTACACTTTAAAACTTCTTGACCTAGTTTCTTGATGAACTATAAAGTTTACGTACTTCCAAGTAAGTCTGAGTGCCTTTCAGAGGTGGCACAATGAAAAGGAGGCTGGTAATAAGAAGCATTTCAAAGGTAGATAGACATAAGTACGAGCAAAAAAGGACTTGGGAGGAGATGCCAATATTCATTAAAGAGAGACTTATGCAATGAACATATGGCTAAATGAGCACATACTATGGTAATAGACAATGAATAGAGGATAGATTATAAATAGTTATAGGCACATCCAGTAGCTCAACTATGCCTTAATCACTAATTAGTTGGCATCAGCTATATGAATCTTGTATATCCATTCCGCTCTATCAAACCAATTTCATTCTTTTACCAGTAAATTAACTTATCCTCATATTAGAGAAAACTCATACAGGAAACGGGAAACTATTCGTATAAAACGAACAGAAGTCGACCACTTTCAGAGTGTTTTAGAAATTGCCAATCAAGTGCTATACATTCCACATATTATTAATACAAAGCACTAAATTTTCCAGTTCATAAACCAAGAAAGATATTCATGCATTAATTTAAAATGAACAAAGTTCTCAAACTTTTAGACAATTTCGACAGAAATTTGCCTTTCAGTGTCCTTAAGTTCCAAATATTGTTAACTCATACCACTAAAATTCCAGTAGCATTCATATGACAGGACAAAGTTGTCAACTTTCAAACAATTCTGACACAAATTGCCTCTCAAGTGCCATAAAGTTCCACAATTATTAACTCAAAGCACTAAATTTCCAGTTCAAAGACAGCATTCGTTTAAAAAAGAACAAAGTTGACAATTTTGACAAAAATTGCCTATCAAGTCCATAAGTTCCACAGAATATTAACTCAAACCAATAAAATTCCAGTTCGTAGACTTCGAAAAGTATTTAATTTCACCTTTATGGAATATCCCATGGCTTAGCCTCAGGAATTGCCACAACCATTCCTTGAAGCTCTTGTGAGAGTACCACCTGACAACCGAGCCTCGAATGCTTGTTCAAAACCCTAGCCCTAGAATTCCTCTTGAGAACATACTGCTCATCATAGGAAGCTTCTGGAAGCTTCTCGAGCCATTCCTGAGCAATGTGCACCTCACACTCGGAAGAGCACGCCTCGATATCTTCAAGGCGATGAGAATCCGGATCAATTAACCCGTGATTTGTTAGGGCTTTGAGGAGTGTTTGACCCGAGAGTCCGATAATCTCACGTTTATGGCCGTCCGGGTCAACGGCGAAGAGCTTGACGATCCGATCGGAGACTTTGGCGGAACCGCAGCGGGATGGAGATGAGGACGCGGTGGCGGAAGATCGAGCGATGGTAGCTCTGAAGGAGGAAGAAATTGAAGGGTTTCGAGCGATTCGTGAAGCGAATCTGTGCAGATTAGCGATAGCCATTTTTCGAAGTTGGCAAATGGAGACTGCAGGGAAAATGAGTGATTTTGAGTAGAACGAAGGAGGTGGAGAAAATGTCAAAAATAATCCCTCATGTTTGAGGTAGATTTACAATAGCCTATTTAAATATATTTTTGAGCACTTTTGGTCCTTAAAATTTATCAAAAGTCAATATTTTTTATTTCCATCCAATATTTAACAAACTCTGACTGTTAATTAACTGTGAAAAAGGAAATATTGGCTACAACCATATATTGGCAAACACAATTTTAGTAAAAAGGAGGTTGTTGTTTGGATTGCATATAATAATTTAAGGTTAAATGTTACAATATGACTTGCTAATATATTAATTCCCCTGTCTCAATTTAAGGTTAAATGTTAGGTATTCTAATTTCAAGAGTAAAAAATTTATTATTTGATCGTAATTTTTTCATATGCCTTTTAAGTATTTCAAATATTTAATTATCGTGACTTATAGTATTTTATATGTAGTTTACAAATATCTAAAATTTATTTCGAGAAACTTAAAAAATTTATGTCTAAATACTCGGTCAAAATTAAGAAATTTGAATCTCAAAAAATGACTTAAATTGGGAGTTGATGTTCGGTATCCACATTGGGGCCCGACTAAATCCTGATTCACGCAGACTCGAACTCGAGACCTCTGATTAAGGACAAAAGAGTATTTATCACTCCACCACAATCCTTGTTGGTACCTATATTTAATATAGACGCTGCAGTTAGTATATAACTGATAAAAAATCTAAATGTGTAGATACTTCTTATACAAAGAGGATCTTTTGCAAGTATCCATCCACCACAAATTAGTTACGCATCTCTACGAGGGGCAGATTTAGGGGCGGAAGATGTTCACCCGAACTTCTTTGTCGAAAAATTATACTATATATAAGGTAAAATATATTTTTTACCTCTATATAATATGTTTTGAATTCCCTTAGCATAGTCAAAAGCATAGCTTAGTGGTCGAGGGGTTCAAAACTTTTGTAAGGTCATTGATTCAATTTCCACTAGCTACAGTTTTCTTAACTTTTTTTTTTTGAACTATTTTAACGGAGATCCTGCCTCCGCCACTAATCCCTACTCATAAAGTTTTTCCCCTACCAATATTTTTTTAATGCCCAACCCTTCCAACCAAATAGTCAAACCAAGCTACTAAAACCAAGTCAAGCCAAAGTCAATTCATGCCAAGCAAGCCAAATGGATAAAATTTATATATATATATATATATATATTTTTTTTTTTCCGGCTATTATTTTGAGAACGGCTATACAATGTCATTTGCCCTTTATTATTTTATTTCGATATGAGTTTTGTTTCGTATAGTTTGTTTAAAACGCAAGTACAACAGTTTAGGAAACGAATTTGCATGGAAAGATGACGAAAATACATTGAATAGTGGAGAAATTATCATTTCTTATTGCAGACTTAAAAAAATTCAAACGTATAGAGAAGGGTAATTTATTTAAGTTCAATGGGTATTTTGCACAAATTACACTTTTTCTAAAACATAAGCTCAGAGATGGTTATAGTTAAATAAATTCTTGATTGCATTACTAGACTAAGAAACAAAAATTACCCTTTGAAGTGTTGTTGCTCAAACTAAAGAAATCCGTTTTATTTAGTTTTTTATTTATTTATTTTTAGCCTGCGCCAGCGAAAAAGTGTATATATATATATATATATATATATATATATATATACACTTTTTCGCTGGCGCAGGCTAAAAATAAATAAATAAAAAACTAAATAAAACGGATTTCTTTAGTTTGAGCAACAACACTTCAAAGGGTAATTTTTGTTTCTTAGTCTAGTAATGCAATCAAGAATTTATTTAACTATAACCATCTCTGAGCTTATGTTTTAGAAAAAGTGTAATTTGTGCAAAATACCCATTGAACTTAAATAAATTACCCTTCTCTATACGTTTGAATTTTTTTAAGTCTGCAATAAGAAATGATAATTTCTCNGTATGAGTTTTGTTTAGTATAGTTTGTTTAAAACACTGGTACAACAGTTTAGGAAACGAATTTGCATGGAAAAATGACGAAATATGCTGTATAACGGATAAATTGTCATTTCTTATTGCAGGCTTGAGATTTATCCATCTTTAAATACATGGTAAAAATCCAATACTCTTTTCCCTTTTTTTCCTTATAGAAAATTCTCCCATTATGCACAGGAAAAAGAAAAATTCTCTTGTATCTATGCAACAATTGGACTTAATGTCTATTTCATAATTTCATATAATCAAATGTTCTTGCCCTCTAGCCAGCGCGCGTAGAACGCCAAGGCTTCTCGTGGTTTGTACTCTGGCACGGTGTGTCCAGCTCCCTGAAAATTTCGGAAATTAATTAAATGAAAGAAAGAAGGGGAGCCTTGGCGTAAAGTTCCTATCGTGTGATCAGGAGGTTATGAGTTCGAGCCGTGAAAACAACATATTGCAGAAATACAAGGTAAGATGGCATACAATAGACCCTTGTGGTCCGGTCCTTCCTCGGACCATGTGCATAGCAGGAATATATTGCACTGACTGCCCTTTTTTTTAAAATTAAATCAAAGAAAAAGGATAGAAAATGATTTTTTTTGTTGATATGAACATACCTTAATAGTTAGAAAAATGAGGTTGTTGTCATAACCTTGTATGTAACTGCACAAAAAGTTTAAGCATTAAAATTGGTTTTTTTAAAGAAATGCAATACATTAGAAAAGTTAAACATGAATAGGAATTAGAAGATGAAGATACAGACTTACCCTGCAACTTGTTCATTTACATCCCAAGGCCTCCATTCATCCACAATCTTATATCCAAGTGATCTTGTCCATTTTTCTGAACCGGTGAATGGTACACACATATCGTGATCCCCACTGCAAAAAAATATTAAAAATGTATATAATTGTTCGGATTATAGCATCAAAAAAAATCTCACATAAATTTGCACGCGACCAGGTCCAGGGTCACTACAGTCAATGCAGTAATCAACCATGAGTTAGGTCAGGGGAAGGTAATGTGTACGCACTACGCAGACCTTACACCCTATCTGAAGAAGGTAGAGAAGTTATTTCCAAGATTCAGATTCATTATTATACAGCAACCATTCATTACAAAGTTCATATGTATCACCTTCATCACATATAACGCAGAAACTAATTTGATACTCTCCCCATCTCGTTTTATATAATGGTATTTGAGGTGTTTAAGATGCGAGCTTGACTTACATACTGTCACATACTATGTATAGTCAGACTTTTCTATAACAACATCTCTATATAACAACACTTCTCTATAAAAGTCAAGCTTTTTCGGAACCAATTTTCATGTTATATTATAATATACGTTCTCTATAACAGCACTTCGCTATAACAACAAAAAATATTCAGAACAAACGAAGTTGTTACAGTGTATCACCTTCATCGCAGTAGTACACGAGAAATTCAAAAAGGATAGAAAAATGCATAAAAAGAAGCTAGGGACTTTGTTATCTGTTAAACCTGTATATGAGTGCTCGATATCCCCGAGCTGTGAGATTTTTGTGATACTTAATCATGCTTCCGGAATCATGAATTAGATCTATTTTGTCTGTGCATAACTCCCAGGGACCTGTGACAGTTGCCTGTTGTACCAGTAACACTAAATCATAAATCTCCAAAAAATAAATTCTCCGGATAAAGGTAAATCGCCATCGTACAGATGAGAAAATAGTCTCTTACTTCTTTGGCATGAATTGCTTTACGAACTTCTTCATTGTTGAGCCATGCAGTAGCAACACGATCATCCTGCATATTTCATCTCAGATTATGTGACTGAATCAAGACATGAACTTACATCATCGGAACATCCAAGTTCATTCAAGATTAACAGGAACGTTACCATGTTTACCTCAACTTGAGCTAAATTTGTCCTGAGCTTACTCATTTAGTGTTGAAGCTCATGCTTTTTCATTGGAAAATGACAAAATAGCCGAACAGTTTGAACCACGAAAAGCCCGTAAAGCTATACTTTTCTACTCATAAATTGATAAGAACCACTTTTAACACAGCAAAATATGCATAAAAAGCATATTGACACTCATATAAGGCTATTAACTGTATACAACAGAAACTCTCAGAAGACGGTGTAAATTAAGATTATTAGACCCTTCGGCATATAGTAAGCAAATCATTACTATCTATTACTACTAACAGCTTTCCACGGTCACTCTGACTCTATTAATGCTGTGACATTACATTTTCGTAAATTATCCTCTATCTAGAATTTTGTTGAATTTTTTTGGATATGAGAGTGGTGTCGTAAATAGGTAAGCAAAGTTAGAAAGACGGAATTTAATAGTTAAGATGGGAATTCAATGGAGAACCACTCGAGAACAAACAAAAGGAAACAAAGAATGAAGAGTGACATACAGTGCAAGGGACATGGACGCCATTGAGAATCTCCGGCCAAGTTGGGACATGTCCTGCTCTTACTGGAGCTCTAAAAGGCCATGCGCGGCCAAACATTCTTTTTCTAACAGGAAGAGGCCTTTCTGTCTCACCTAGTTTCCGAAAGCTCATTGGCAATCTTGAGTTACCAGAGGAAATTACAGTAGAATCTTTACTGTGGTAACACGGTTCTAAAATGTCATACAAGTTTAGATCCGCAACAGCCTGCAATATGTCGAAAGGTGAGTTTAGGTCAATAAAGCAGTGCAATGAGTTGAGTTGTCGACAAAATGAATCAAGTATGACAGTGAAACATCTTGCCTGATCAACTTGGTTTAGCTTGTCTGAACAATTATTACTCATTGGTTCGTAGAAATTTCCATTGCATAAAATAGTAACTTCCTGAGCATGAGAAAGAATAATCAGAGACCAGTTGGTAATAGACAAAGAGGCGACGATTATGTTTTTACTGATAATTCAGAAGTCAAATGATCCAAGCACTTGAAAAATTAAACAAGAAGAAGCAAATACCTCAAACAATTCATCCGAAATGAGGCCCATACCATGTGCAAATGGAACAAGAGCGTTACCGTCTATTATGTCATCTGTCACGCCATTTCCCACCATATAACCCTGTGCAATACAACATAAAGAGTTTACAGCCCAAACAACTAGATATAACACGCGAAATCTTGAAATGACATATACCTTAAAGTTGATAACAGGCATTACTCCAGCATCAATACCTAAAAAACATAAGCAGAAGTTAGTTTGGTTAGCCCCCCGCCGTACCAACCAATACATGCACATTTTTAAGATCCAGATTACCTTTTGCTACTTCATAAGACAGAGTTGGCACATATATTCCAGCATAGGACTCTCCAGATATGTAAAATGGATTCTTGAGAAACTCCGGGTAGATCTCAAACCACTAGCGATAACATCATTTAGTAGAACCATGAATGAGTTTAGAACGATATAGAAAACAAATACAACAACAACAACAAGAACCCAATATAATCCCACAAGTGGGGTATGGGAGGGTAGTGTGTACGCAGACCTTACTGCTACCCTAGTGTAGAGAGGCTGTTTCCAATACACCCTCGACATCCTTCCCTCCAAGAACTCTCCACCTTGCTCTTGGGGTGACTCGAACTCACAACCTTTTGGTTGGAAGTGGAGGGTGCTTACCATCAGAGCAACCCACCTTGTCTATGTGAGCTTAGAAAACAAACGATATAGAAAACAAATGAATTGTATTATTAGGAAAAACTATCAAACTTAGAACTCTGCCTTATGTGAGCTGCTCACATTACCGGTCCCAAGACCAGAGGAAAGTAGTATTGCGGTAGGTTGATAGCCAGCGTAAAACTAGTCAGTTTCTATAATGTTACCTTGAGGAGAAACGAGTGGGTATCAGATGCAGTCTTTAAGTCTCCTGTCTCGTAGTCAGATTCATTTCCTGAGTAAGAAAGCCCAACGCCAACAGGAGAGTCCAGATATATTACACTTGAAACCTGGAAAAATCAAATCTTTTCCTTATATTCATAATGTGTGCCTAATGAATGCAACAACAACAACAGCAACAACAACGGCCCAGTATAGTCCCACAAGTGGGGTCTGGGGTAGAGAAGTTGTTTTCGATAGACCCTCGGCTCAAGCATATGATCAAGTAGAATTAACACAAGTAATAACCTTGGACCAACTGTGTGGATTATTATGCAGAATAGGCAGGCTCTCACTTGTCTTTCCCAACTCAAAATTAAAAGGTCCTGCAATGTAAAGAAATACCCTTTCTTATTATAGAAAGCAAGAAATATAATGAATGAAATCCTTTTCTTATGATAAATGAGAATTAGCAACTGCATCTCCATGGATCTTTTAATTTGTCCAAGTATATGATCCTAATTCTCACAAGTATGAACTACATTTACAACTAATATCTTTTATTTGAAAGGGCATCCTGGTGCACTAAGCTCCCGCTATGTGCGGGGTCCGGGAAAGGGCAGGACCATAAGGGTCTATTGTACGCAACCATACTCTGCATTTCTGCAAGAGGCTGTTTCCACGGCTTGAACCCGTGACCTCTTGGTCACATGGCACGCCAAGGCTCCCCTTCAATATCTTTTGCTTGAGCTGCTTAAAAATAATTTTCAAATCTGTCTAGGAAGAAGTCAACATTTTTATGACAATGTCTCAAACACACAGTTTTAATTGACGCCAGGATTTTAACTTTATGAGTTCCGAATTTTAGAACGACGACTTCAACGGCTAATATTTGAGTTGTAAATCTAATATTAGTACATATTTAATGAACGTTTTAGTACAAATACACTGTTTGAGCAAAAGTTACTGGATTAGATCAAACTTGCACACGGGCTTCTGGCTCCGCTCCGGCCTATTATCAATGTAAAAGACTAAAAACAGTTCTAACTTCTACATATTGGCCGTGCAAAAAAGCTTTTACACTATCAAATCACTACCTGTAACCATCCATAAAAAGATAACTACATATAATCGTCCACGAAAAATGGGACTAATAACCTAAAGAAAAGTTATCGGCTACAACAAGTAAAAAACACATTGATAGCGTAAAAATTCTTTACCCTAAAGATTAAGCAAACACATTATTACATACTCATTCTTAAATTTGAAACAATAGTAGAAGTAGAGTTCATACCATGCTCATAAACAAAGCCATCAAAACTTGAACAGCCAGGTCCACCATTAAGCCAAAGAACAACAGGATCTTTTGTTGGATCTTTTTCAGACTCAACAAAATAGTAAAACAATTTCTTACCATGATTTTCATCTATGGTAACATATCTGAAAACCCATTTGAAAAAACAAAAATATATTCAGACTAAATACATAAATCACAATAACTCAAGTAAAAAATAGAAAATAAATACAAACCCAGCATAATGCTTTGACTGGAAAGTGCCATTGAAGCCAGGAATTTGAGTTATTAATGCATTTTCAGGTACCCCTTCTATTACCAGAAATGAAAATGCCAAGAAACTTAACAATAATACATTATAGTGTAAAAAAGAAGAACTTTTTCTTGCCATGTTTGGTATGAGAAAGCTAAAGAAAAGTGTTTTGATGTTTCCTCAAAACAACACAAAATGATGGGTTTTATACTTTGATAAAATGTAGAGTATAATCATAACTACTTAATCTATTTGATCCTTTCATTGCTTATAAGGCAAGATTAGGAGAGAAGATAAGGTACTCTTTTACTTTTCAACATATAGTAAAGTCAGTTTATATAGGAAATTAGTTATTATCTGATTGTTATATAGTTCAGTGGTTTCTAATACTAAATTGGTAGTACTGAAAATAATTGAAGTCTTTTGGTTGTTGGTATGAATATATTAATGAAAGATATCTGGTATTCAATCATAGTTGTTAAGAGAATTTCCTTTTTTACTCTTAATATTTTATAGCCACATATATCTCGTGATATATCAAGAACCAAAAATTCCGAAAATTAGTCCTTATTATAAAACAATAAAAGAAAAAGAGTATTGTAGAAGAAAAAAAAGAGAGAGAAATTTTATTAGTCATATGTGTAGTGCACTCATAATTGCATTATTTTAGCTACGTAATTGTTTGTATCATATCAAAGTTTGCTCGAAATTGCATTAAAATATCATTATTGAATCATTGGTTTAACTTTATTTCTTTTCCTTTTCTCTGAAAATACTACTAATACTTATTAGTATATTTTCTTTTGTATGTCAAACTATTAAAAGTAGAGCCGTCAAAATGGGCTCGGCTCGTGAGGCCAACCTAACCCAGCCCGCTACCTGGGTGAGGTTGGACTAGGATTTTTTGAGCCCATTTAAAACTGAGGTTTAGAAGCCCGACCCAAGTCAGCCCGGTGACACTTAAGGCTTGATCGAAGTTGGGCTTGGGCCGGCCTGTGGACAAAACTTAATTAAATTTAAATTAATTAAATATTAAATATTTTTAAAAAGTAAAAACTAAAAAAACTAGTAATTGTAATCTCCATTCCCCACCCCTAGATTGCTCATTTACCCTTCTGTATCAACTAGAATTTAGATTTTTGACATGCATGTAATATGACAAAATTAGTTTTTCTTTTGCTTAATTAATGACGAACTCAAAAAGTTTTAGGTGGTCAATAATAATATTTTTTTCAAAAAAAAATAAAATTACTTTAAACGGTCATTGATCAGTTTGGATTACTTTAATATATTATTAATATTTAAACTGCTCTTCGGTATAGAAAAAGATCAATTTTAAATACACACACATAAAAAATGACCACTAGCAAATTTCAGGGATTTTATAAATTTTATGGACTATAATGATGAAATCAACAAATGATGTTAATCCTAAATTAAAAAAGTCTCAGCATACAAACTTACTGAAGCAATATCTGGATCTGAGCAAAAAAGGTAAGAAAAGTATTAAAAAATATTCATGTAACTTAAAAAAAAAAGAGCTAGAGATATAGAAAATTTGCATTTCAATTACGAGATTCCTCGTCAAATATCAAGTTTTTTGTACGCTCAAAGCAAACAGAAGTTGTTTATATAATTAATCGACTACATCACAAAAAAATATTTAAGGATCAAAAGAAATTCTTTTTTCTGAAAAAATATGAAGGGCCCGCCCGCGGTCCTCTTAGGGCTAGGTTGGGCTGGCCATTTTAAGGCTCATTCATATGAAGGGTCAACTCGACCTAGCCCACCAAATTTAAAAGCCCACGAGACCTGAGCTGGGTTGGGCCAACCCGTTTTGACAGCTCTAATTAAAAGCAAACATAGATATCCCACAAAGTGAACTTGGATCAAAATTTAATTGTAAAAATATATGTTTAATTGATTCGTGTATGACACGTACAATATTCAAAGAGAAAAAATACTTCTCTCATTTAAGTATGTGTAAGGCAGATGTTACTATAATTTCTGATAGTAGTAATCTAATTGAAGGCTCTGTAAGGGCTATTATAACTCTGCCTAAGGGAACAATACTTATCATAGATAATGCAGTGTTCTTCTCCAAGTCCAAAAGGAACTTGTTGAGTTTTAAAGATATCCGCAGAAATGGATATCATATTGAGACAATAGATGAGAATAATCTTGAATATCTCATCGTTACCAAAAATGTCTCTAGCCAGAAAGGGGTTATTGAGAAGTTCACATCTTTATCTTGTGGCCTGTGTTGGACAAGAATTAGTGCAATTGAGACATATTCTATCGTAAATCAAAAGGTTACTGATTCCAATACTTTTGTACTTTGGCATGATCGATTGGGACATCCTGGATCGATTATGATGAGACGGATTATAGAAACCTCAAATCGGCATCCATTAAAGAATTCAAAGATTCTTCCAAATAATGAATTTTCTTGCACTTCTATTCCATAAAGGCAAACTAATTATTAAACCATCACCAACAAAGGTTGGGTTTGAGTCCTTTGCGTTTTTGGAACATATACATGAGGATATTTTTGGACCTATTCACCCACCGAATGGGTTGTTTAAATACTTTTATGGTCTTAATAGATGCATCTTCTAGATGGTCTCATGTGTGCCTATTGTCATCTCGCAATCTGGTGTTTGCAAAATTAATGGCACAAGTAATCCGATAACGGGCACAATTTTTCGTTAATCCAATTAAGTCTATTAGACCTGATAATGCTACTGAGTTTTCATCCCAAGCATTTAATGATTATTGCTTATCAATTGGGATAAAAGTGGAACATCTTGTAGCTCATGTTCACCCTCAAAATGGCCTTGCAGAGTCTTTAATTAAACGTGTGCAATTGATAACAAGATCGTTACTTATGAAAACGAGGTTGCCCGCTTCTGTTTGGGGTCACGTCATTTTGGATGCAACAATGCTAGTTCGTCTTAGACCGATAAATTGTCATAAATATTCCCGGTTGCTATTAGTTTTCGGTCATGAACCTAATACATCCCATTTAAGAGTTTTTGGATGCGCAACATATGTGCCTGTAGCACCGCTATATTGCACCAAAATGGATCCCCCAAAGAATGTTAGGAATATATGTTGGGTTTGAATCACCCTCCATTATTCGCTACCTCGAAACATTAATGGGGGATTTGTTCACTGCACGATTTGCAGATTGTCAATTCGATGACACTTTTTTCAAAACTATAGGGGGAAAACGACTTAGCCATAAAGTAACAAACTCTCTAAAAGATAGACATTCACTCTAATTACAATTATATTCACAACAGATTGGATGGATTACAATGATATATAACCCCCCTATTTATAGGGAAAAAATGACTTCACCGCCAAATAACAAAACCTAATATCTCTCTAAAATATAGACATTCAACTTAAATACAATTCTATTTAGGGCATCTCCAACACACCCCCATTTCTCCATAATGGGGGAAAAATTTAGGGTATTTTGGCTCCAACCCACCCCCATTTTTGCCCCCATAATGGGGGATGAATAATGTTCTCTCAAATATGGGGTTACACTATTCATCTCCCCCATTACTATTCACCTATATTTTATTATTATTTTATTATTTAACTCTATTAATTTATCTCTTTACATATACCTAATTATGTTTATGTAATATCTTTATAATATTAATTTACATCTTAACTTTGACTTATAATTTTGATAAATTAATTTTCGTGCATTATTGTTTTTATGTAAAATTGTAAGTTAATTTTATTATAAGTTATAATTGTACAAAAAATATATAATCATCTCAAAAAATAAATGGTGCAAATATGAAATATTAGATGTTGCTAAAATTGAAAATACATGATAATCGAGAATGAGCGTGATCTTAAAGCACCAATTCAAGATGATTCGGAAGGTCCAACTCCAACAGTAGATGAAAATCAACGATTTCAAGAATTTTTAGCTCGACATAGAAGAATTAAGGACAAAGAAGCTCATTTTGCACTTCGTAATGCATTAATAGATCATTTATGGGAGAATACTAGAGGTTGAAGTTGAATATTTATGTAGTATTTCGTTTGAATTTTATCGTTATGTAATATGTATTTGATTAATCTTGTATCACAATAATTTCACTTTTATTTGAATTATTAGTTAATCTATAATAACTGCGTACAAATTATATTATTTAAAATTTTATGAAATTATTTTAATGGAAATTAAAAATTAATGAAAATAAAAGATGGAATTTGTTTAATAGAATTTAAAAAATAAAAATTGAAATGAAAGATAATAATATAATATAGAAGAGAGAGAAGAATATAAAAAAGAATATTCTTTTTTGGGGGAAAAAATTGGGGAATGATTGGAGTAAATTGTCCCAAAAATAAAAAAAATCTCCATTACGGGGACAAAAATTGGGGTCAAGGTTGGAGATGACCTTATAACAATCCTTTTTTATGTTTATTTCTTAAATTTCATTCTCAGTTAAATTTTGTCACATAAATTGAAAGGAATAAAATATTTGTTTTATGGTATGTCAGAACATTGAAAAGCTAACATGTACCATAAAATAGGGCAAACTGATGCACAAAACATCTCGCCTTTTACGTATGATTCGAGGAATGCGTTCCAAAGGGTGTGATGTAGATAGTCTACCATAATGCGAGCATTTGTAACTACTTTTTACTACTCAAATCTTTAATTTATAAGTCATATACAACTTTATCGCTCCTTCAAGACTCCATTCAAAAAAGCTCACACGTGCGATCCCTTTTTAAAAGGAAAAAAAAAGCTTATTTTGCTCTTTAGATTATTAACTTATTGGCAAACAAAAAAGGGGTGACTGTACATACAACATTAATGTCCTTTAATTTTTTATTTTTTTTATTTCCTGTAACAATTACACTAAGCAAAATATTTTGAAGTTTATGATATTCAGCTTAGTCAGCTAAATTGTAGTATGTGTCATGTATAATGCATTATAGTCAATTGGTAATGATTTTGCTGGGAAAAAATTGATGTATGATTTATTCATGTGCTTGTTATGTATTTTTTTGTTTCATATTATTTCTCTTTTGTACCCCATTTGAAAAAAGAATCTAATAATCTTAACGGAAAAGGGTCATATATGCCAGTGAACTATGCGAATTAGGATAGATATGCTCGTCGTTAATAGTTTGACACAGATATGCCCAATTCGTCCGGTACTTGCTCATTCATGCCCTTAGTTTAACGGAACCGCTATTTTGTCTTTCTTAAAAAATTAATTATTGGACCCAAATCAAATTCTGCTGACCCGATTCGTTAGGACCCCCCACCATTATTTCAAGATATTGTTTGATATATTATTTTTGTTTGATTGAGAAATTGTGTGATAATCATATTTATTTATTTGACTAATTTGATAATCGATTTTTTTTTTGTTATATATCATTTCGGGAAGTAATCCTACTAAAAGTAGTAATTGATATTTATTTTATTTTGATAATATTATATACAAATTAGTTTGTGCTTTCTTCAATCATTTTATCATCTATTTTTATTTTCTCACAATCTATTTATATTTTTCACCAATACAAATACAAATAACTTCATGTTCACTATAACTTGACCTGATGGATCCGTTATTTTGTTTAGATAAGTGAACGTTATATGTTTGATTATTAGTTTATTGAATTATTTTATGCATTACAGATTTGTTATGAAATAAGTAATAAATTGTTAAAACAATGGTGCTTCTTTTTCATTTTTATTAATTAATTATTTCATAACAAATATTATTTCATAACAAGCACCATTCGAAAAATAAAAATAGATGATAAAATAATTGAAGAAAGCACACACTAATTGGAATATTATATTATTAAAATAATAAATAAATATCAATTACTACTTTTAGTAGGATCGCTTCCCGAAATGATGTATAACAAAAAAAAATCGATTATCAAATTACTCAAATAAATAAATATGATTATCACACAATTTCTCAATAACAAAAATAATATATCAAAAATATCTTGAAATAAGGGTGGGTCGGGTCCTAGCGAATCGGGTCAGCATAATTTGATTTGGGTCAAGTAATTAATTTTTTAAGAAAGACAAAATAATGGTTCCGTTAAACTAAGGGCATGAATGAGCAAGTATTAGACGGATTGAACATATCTGTGCCAAACTATTAACGACAGGCATATCTGTCCTAATTCGCATAATTCACTGGCATATATGACTCTTTTCCGTAATCTTAATGATAAAAGTATTAGTACAAATTATCCTTTATATTATATTAAACGTCTTAAATAATTAATACTCTACTAGTTAAAACATTAATGATATACCGCGAAAAAGTATTAAGTGACTTATCGTTTTTTTAAATGTTAAATACTTAAAATCAAATTTATTTGACACAATAATTGGAGTTATAGAGTAGAATGGCACCTCAAGTAATGACAATTAGTCACTAGCAAGACTCATAACAACAATAACACAAGAATATCTTTTTATAGAAAAACATTCTACTTTAAACAAATCAAAGGACCATTAGTTATTATAGGATGGGACGTTTGTTTGTTTGAATAACTAAAATCTATCGATGACGATTTTTCCATAACAACTTTAGTACTACTTTGGTACTTAGAATAAACCATTTGCATTTTAGTATTAATCACAAACAGTGGCGAAGCCACATAATCATAAGGGTGATCAACTGATCATATTTCATCGGAAAATTGTATTATGTATATAAATAAAATAATACATTTTAGATGCATATAATACATACTAAACATTTTTTATCAATTTTTTTTTTATTTTTAAATTTAAATACCCTTAAAAAAATTGTTAGCTTCGTCACATAGTTTCACATTAACAAGTCTCATCTTTCTAGTTTTGTCTCCCGTTTTGAAGTTCGGGTTGGACAAAAATCTGAACCATCTCACGCTGTAGGACCATTATGATGGAAACAAAAAAAAAGTAAATAAAAATAATCATTTCACCAACCACTTTGTCTATTTTTAGTATTATTTAATTTTTCAACCTTTCTCTAATTTAAAATCACGTTTATATGCTTTTGGCGCTTGATCTTGAACAATTCATCATGAAAGTAATATGTTTTTTCAAATATAATCATTTGATAGAAAAAAATAAAATCACACGGCAAGTCCCCTAAACCGAAATGATTTTGACGGGAATGTCTTCGTTTTTGACTGGTCTTAACAACTATGGAGTATTCTGGAAGAAATTCAAAAATAGTTAGATTTATAAATGATAATAAAAAATTAGTCACGATTTCAAAATTAATCAAAATTTAGTCATTTTTCATGTAAACATAAATTCTGAACAAAAACACCCTTAAAAATTCGGAAAAATTCCAGCATAATATACTTGAAGTTTATATACATGAACTTGTAAATCCAGCATAATATGTTAGAACTTTCAGACCTCCATATTAAATAGTGCTATTTTTTAATGACTCAGCAAATACAAATTATTTTTCAATTATCAATACAAAACTGACTAGCCCGAGTATTCTTTAGTCCAAGCTCCCATACTTGAAGAGAAAACCCAAAATATCTCCAAAAGATTTGTAGTCGTGAATAACGTGTATATTTGGTAGATGAATCTCATTGATTGACTTAGCTTGCACATCAATCTATTTGTCAAATACTAATCGGTCCAAAAGATAGAGAGTGGATAAGATGAATAGGTATGGCACAACAGAAAGATGATGTAGAAGCCACCAATTGGGTTATCCCATAAAATAAAATAAAAATAAAGAGGATCAAACTTTTTTAATTTATACTCTCTCCGGTCCATAGTAAGTGACCAATTTGCCTTTTTATTTTGGTCCAAAATAAGTGTCCATTTATATAATCAAGAAAGAATTCAATTTGTTTTTATAAAAGAACCGTTATGTACATATACCTAACAAGTATTCTTACTCCTCACATTAAATATTTAATTAAGGGTAGTTTAGTCATACTAGGTATTTTTGTATAAAATTTTGTATTTTCTTAATGGGCGTGCCAAAAGCAAATTAATCACTTATTGTGGACCGGAGGGAGTATTTCGATATTTTGTATTTCTTGTGCATGAGACTCTATCGAAAACAGTTCATTTAACTTCATAAGATAGAGGTAAAACTACGTATAAGCTATCCTCCTCATATCCCGCCAGTGAAATTATACTATTGTTCGGTCGTGTGAGGAAGAGGAGCACAGACGCTCTCGTGAAGAGGTGTGAGAGGTTGACATTGGAAGACCTAGGGAGCGGTAGAGGTAGGCCAAAGAGGCGGGGAGATGTGATTAGGGAATACATGGGGTAACTTCAGCTGACCGAGGACATGACCCTTGATAGGAAGGTATGAAGGTCGATGATTAGGGTAGTAGAGTACGTAGTCTAGAGTGTTCATAACAGTAGTATTGGCACGCGGTCTCGCTTTCTGTTGGTAATAGGTTTTTATGACTAACCGTTATTTTCTTTCATTGTTGGTCACCTTACTATCTTGTTGTTTTTATCCTACTTTTATATGGCCTTTTGGTATTGTCCCTTCTTGTCTATATTTTTTATTAATGTGGTGCTCATACTTTCTTGAGCCGAGGGTCTATTGGAAATAACCTCTCTATCCTCACAAGGTAGGTGTAAGGTCAACGTACACACTATCTTCCCCCGACTCCACTGTGTGGAATAATAATGGGTATATTGTTTGTTTACCTCGAAAATATGAGTAACAATTAAATTTGGTTTGTGGTTTTAAAAATACGCGATCTAGTTCAATACTAATAGATAAACACTAAGTATAAGGTATAAATGAAAGGAGTAAGCGAACCAAACCAGTGTTGTTAAGAAGTATCGACCTCGAGCTTAATGACCTCGAGGTGAATCAAGAACAGTAAAGCAAGAAGAAATAATAAATTTAAAGGACAATTCTGATGAACAATGAGAGAAAAGTAGAGAGTATATTCTTTGCCAATGATTAGATGATCTTTACAAATGATTGGGGTCTTCTTCATATATGAGGGAAAACCCTAAATAAGGTACACGTCCATTTATAGTAAGGAATCCTATTGGGATAGCTGTATAACCACCTAGTACGGATTTGTACTAATTCGTACAAATCTATTCCGAATTTTGCGCCATGATCCTAGGGACGTGGCGAGAATCTTGTCCTTTTGTAACAAACTCATAACGGCTTCTTATGACAAACTTATCTTCGATGTTCCCCGAGCACTTAGGTCTTCGAGCTTCTTATCCATCCTTTTAGCCCGAGCTCGGTCTTTATCGAACCTCAACCCTCGATATGACCTCTCGAGCCTACAAAATTGGGGCATACGATTTTGAACATATACAAATAGTCCCCACGTTTCTTAGAATGAAATTATAAGAAACGATTTGATTCTTGACTCTTCGATGCCCCAACCATGATGTCATTCTCGTGATGTCAGCAACTAGTGTGACTGAAAAGGTGCGAAAGGTCGCATCTGCATGACTTTCCAAAGGCCATTAACTTGAAACGACTGACTGGTCAGTTGATTAGCTTCTTTAACACGCCTGAGTGACTTCTATAAATAGGCCAACCCCTCCACTTTGCAAACTTTACTTAACTTTTACTTCTCAAAGCTTTCATAGAACTTCATAAGCTTCTTCAATCTCTGAACTTACCATTCTCTTCACCTTGTGCCTACTTCATCATAAATTTATTATCTTCTTATTAATTTCCCAAAAACAATGGCCGAAACTTCTAAAACAATTCCTCAAAAAGAGAAGGCCTCTTCTTCATCACCTCAGCCAAAGAGCAAAAGGGCGGTGCCACCTCGTATCGAGGAGTGTATTCCTGGGTCGTGTGAAACGTCTTCCGATTGTAAAATCGATAAACCCGCTTCGGTCCCAGGTCGATGTGAACCCATGTCTCGATACATCAACTTGATAGTTGAAGCCGAACTCAAGCAAGTGAAGGCAGATTGCAATTGGGAGAATAAAGATGTGTTGATCCCTTCCCCCGAAGAGGACATTACTACTCATAAAGCAGGGTACTTGAGCGTGTATACCTATCAATTCACGCTAGGTCTCGTAGACCCTTCTCTGCCCCTCATAGACCCAGTCATTCTCGACTTTTGCCAACAATACCAAGTGGCTGTTGGTCAGATTTACCCTTCCTTTTGGCGAATCGTTAACCTGATTAGATATTTCTCGAGCAAGGTCGAGGGGATGTCTTTTACCCTCGACCATCTGATTAGGCTATACAACCCTCGCCTTTATCGAGGTGTAATAATAAAGATGCAACACCGATCCTCGAAGTCTTTATTCTCCAGCATCGATGAGGACAATGACCGAGGATAGATGAGCCGCTTTGTCCGAATCAGAACTTCCGACCTGATTCCTGCTGAAAGGATGTCATTCCCCGAGGAATGGAACATGAAACGTAAGTATGTGTTATCATCAATGAATCATTGTTCCGCCTTTATCATTTTTTCTCGAACTAATCTCTTTGTAATGATGCAGCTGTCGCTTGGTTTCCTGGTGCGGTTCCGGACCTTCCGGGCTAGGTTCTGGCCTCTACTTCCTCATACGCTGAGCGCAGCTGGCGTGACTTGGCCAAAGTTCGATGGGAGGCCAAAAACCATGGTGAGTTTCATTATTTGCACATTTATGTCCCTTAGTGAGATACTTACTTTTGCTTTTACGCAGGCCTCGGAGACGCCGTTGCAATGAGGCCGCCTCCACCTGGTGAGGAAGAAATCCCAAAACCCACCAAGGAAAAGAAAAGGAAGAAGGCGTCGCCCGTGAATTCCCCGAAGCCAAAGAAAAGCAAGCTTCAAAAACCCAAGGCCGATACTGTGGTCTTGTCTCCAGAAATGGCCCAACGTCTTCATGCTGAGAACGAAGAGAGAGATGTCGAGGAGGAGGAAGACGATGGCTGCATGTTGGTGCCTCAGAAAAGAGGAAGCATTGGTGCTTCGAAGTCCACTGAACCGACGGCGACAAAATGCGGTTAAGTCTCAAGCCGAGGAAATTTCTGAAGTGAGCTCGAGCAGAGTCCCCGAGCCAACAGGTGACAAGAGTGCACCTCATCTCGGGGGGGGGGGGGGGCTTGGCTGATGAACTTGGAGAGCCTAACCCCGAGGCCCTCCGAAGACAGGATAATGCCCCGAGTGATTCATTCGGGGTGATAAATGTGGATGACTCTCCGCCGAGCCTGACGTTCTCCGAGGGGCAAATACGGGATGCTCAGGCCATGCAGACTCCGGATGTGGGAACATCCCACAGGGATAGTGACATATTGTGGGAGTGCCCCGATCTTTATGCCTCGTTCATTTTTTATGAGGCCGAAAAGCTTCGCAAACATGTAAGCTTTGTTCTTATAACTACATTTCGAGTTTTATTTTTGCCCTCCCAAGCCTAACTCCTTTTCTTTGTGAGAAGGTCGTGTTGCTTTATAATCAAGCATTTTCCAAGTCTCGGGCCGAGCTTGCCCGGCGTGGTAGAGATGGAAATCAATCCCTCTACGCCAAAAGGAGGAGGAGATCAACAATGTTCGAGCCGAGTTGGCGAAGGCCCATAAACAACAAACCGAGCTTTGTGAACACGTAATACAACTTTTGAGGGTCTATGTTTTTACATGGTTCAGTGACTAACACTTCAATTTTGCAGTTTCTGCGGAGGGCCGAGATATGGAGGAGCTTCGAGAGGAGCTCAATATGAAAGAGGCCGAGACCCTCGGATAGAAGCAACATATGGACCACCTCGCTTCGAAGAAAGATACGCTTTGGGAGAAGCTGACCTCGTTCGACAAACGCTTCGAAGCGCAAAAGAGGAGATCTCGGCCTGGTGCAATAAAATTGGGGAGCTTGAAGCTAAATCGGCCGCTGAGATCGCAAAGGCTAAATCCGAGGCAGAGGTATTCGTATCCTCGTATCGGGATGACGCCGATGTTGCTAATGCTCGGGCATAGGAGATCTCTGTTGCGGTCGAGCTTAAGTTATCATGTGCCCTCAGCCATGCCAGGTCAGAGTCCCGGAGACAAACTCTCGAGGAGGTGCATGCTCGGGGTTTCGACCTCTCGGCCGACATGAAAAGGCGAAAACTTTGGAGGAAGAGGCAGCTACTTTGCTCTCCGATGACGAAGATTCCGCTAGCATCTCCGAGAGCGAGAGAGACGAAGATCAAGTCCCCGAGGAGGAGGAGGTCCCTGAAGATATATATGCCGTGGATTTTGAGAATGTTGCTCCGAAATAGATTAGGTTCTTTTTGTTTTTTGCTTTTGTATAAGGTCTCCTCGTGGGTGTTGTAAATATATTTTATAAACATATATTATGAATATAAAGAACCCTTTTGCTTCATCTTCGATTTGCGTTGAATTCTGTTAAGTCTTTCCTTGTGAGAGAAATTTGATGTTATAATTCTAATGATCAGTCCGAGTTTCGGCCTCGACTCAGAATATAATAAACCCTTAGGTATAGTACAATCTATTTTGTATAGTGACAATCTATTGTATATAAATTGTAGAGTGAAATTCTATTTATTATATTAATTGTAGAGTGAAAGTCTATCAAGTATATAAATTGTACATGACAATCTATTTTGTATAATTTTTGTATAGTGGTAGTTTATGTACATAAATTGTATAGTGACAACCTATTTAGTATATTTTTTCTATAGTGACAGTCTATTTATTATATTTTTTGTATAGTGACAGTCTATTTATTATATTTTTATATAATGATACTCTATTTTGTTTAGTGAAGACTATGCGTTTTTCAAATTAATGATTGATACCTAAGGATTATAGTTCATTTTACACTCCTTCTTGCTTGAGTTTTGATTTAAAATGTATACAAAATAGTCCCAAAGTCTTACATGTTGTACTTGTTTGTAGGGTTTGGTCAAAAAGGTAGCAAGTAGTCAAAACCAGCTCAAAAAGGAGTGAACATGCACAAGTACCAAGAACAAGTCCAAGCACAGTGCAACAGATCCACTGCGGCCGCATCCCATTTAGTGCCGTCCGCAGTGAGGAGATTCAGAGAGGCATATTTTGGAAAATCAAACACTGCGGCCGCAAAGCATTATGTCCGGACCGCAGTGGCCTCACCGCGGCCGCAAGCGAGTTTATGCGGTCCGCAAGGATGGGGTTCAGAGAGTTGGAAATTTGGAGCTTAAGGAGTAGAAGCCACCGCGGCCGCAATGCATTTTAGGCGGCCCGCGGTGGCCAAGTTCAGAGCGCAGAAGTTTGAAGCCAAAAAGCCTCATCGCGACCACACTCCATTTCTTGCGATCCGCGGTAACCCCGCAGGGGTATTTTTGTCCAAAAAATTTGGCCTAGTATAAATACTTTCTTTTCCCATTTTTACGCAAGCTTTTGTACTCTAACTTCGAGAAGAGCTCGTGAACGGCTGTATTAGACCATTTTGAGTAATTTTATAGTTGGTTTATCATTAAATCTTCAATTATTAGTTTGTAATTAAATCTTGTGGGTTATTCTTCATCCATTTTTTTGTTTTCTTTCATCATTATAAGTAGCTAGAACCATTAGCTAGGGTTGTGGCTTAACCCTAGTGTGGGTATTTGATGGGTCTTTTGATTTAAGGCTTAAATATTTATGGGTAGTTGGTATTTGAGTTGATTTGTGTTTTCCATGTTAAATTAGTGGTTGTAAACGCTAATTTGTGCCTATTTGACTTGGGTTCTTCTTGAGAAAGAGAACTTGAGTATAGGAAAATCAGTCCAACAAGGAATTGGGGTGTAATCAAGAGATTGATAATCCCAATTAAAGGGTTAAACCTAGAGATACTAATACCCGAGTTGAGCCTTTATTTCTTGCACAATTTTGACACCCAATTGGACTTGAGGAAGTCAATTAGGGCAAAGTCACTCAAGCTACCGAGAGGTATAGAGTGAGTGATTCCGAGCATTGTCTATATCTGTAACGACCCGACCAGTCGTTTTGAGATCCATCATGTCTTTCAGCAGTTGGGGGTCATGAACAACTTCATTTCGGGTATTGTGACTTGCGTGTATGGTCAGAGTTGAAATTCAGGAGGTTCAAAGTTAAATTGAAAGGAAAATTCTCATTTCAGAAGCCTTAAGTTGAAGAAATTGAGTAAGACTGGAATTTTGAGTAAACGACCTCGAAATCAGGATATGAAGGTTCCAGCAGGTTCGTATGATGATTTCGGACTTGGGCGTATGTCCGGATCGGGATTTGGATAACCCGGGAGCGTTTCAGTGTATATTGTGGAAGTCAGCATTTTTGAAGAAATTTCCTAAGTTTAGCTTGAAGCGCATTTCAATGATATTGATGTCTGTTTGGGATTCCGAGTCTAGGAATAGCTTCGTATGGTAATTCTGGAGTTGGGAGCGTGATCAGAAGTGAATTCGGATGTCCGGAGGTCATTTTGAAGTCATTTGGCTAAAGATAGAAATTTAAAGATTTTTGAGAAGTTTGACCGAGAGTTTGACTTTTTGATATCAGGGTTAGATTCCAGTTCCGAAAGTTGGAGCAGGTCCGTAATGTCGAATATGGCCTGTGTGCAAAAATTTGGGGTCGATCGGACGTGATTTGATAGGTTTCGGCATCGGATGTAGAAGTTTGAAATTTTAAAGTTCATAAAATTTGAATTTTAGTGCGATTCGAGATTTTGGCCTTGTTTGATGTGATTTGAGGCCTCGAGCAAGTTCGTATCATGTTTTGGGACATGTTGGTATAATTGGTTAAGGTCCCGAGGGCCTCGGGTGGATTTAGGAAGATTAACAGAATGAATTTCGGACAAAAGAAAGAAGGAAAAATTGCAGAAAATTTCAGCCGTATTTTTTGGACAGCAAATGTGCGTCGAAGAGCTAACTTTGGAAGCGTATATATAATAAGCTATAAGGAATATGAAAATTTGCAAAACATGAAAGTTGTATAACTTGACGTCTAGTTTTCAAAATATTAAACCATTTGTCATTTGGAGTTTTGTGCAAAACGTTATGACCGATTGAAGATGGCTGGTGGGGCAGTTTCGCCAGAATTTTCTGATGCGTGGAGCCGACTTTAGAAGCTCATATCTCGAAATATATAAAGAGCTATATGGTGTACAACCTATCAAAGTAAATATCTTCGAGTCTAGTTTCTAAATCTTCAAACCGTTTGTTATTTGGATATTTCTACAAGAAGTTATGGGTGTTTTAACAGAAGGTGTTCAATAAGGGAAAAGTTTAATAGGATGTACAACCTGTGCAGCACAAGTGCAAGGTACAACTCGATGAAGCAGGGGCAGGTTCTTTAAACACGAATTTTGGTCATTTCTTTCATTTGGCTTGGATGATTTTGGAGAGCATTTCAAGGGGGATTTCATCAAGCATCAAAGGTAAGTTGTTTCTACTTATTTCCAAGTTAAATACAAGATTCATTTCATATATTTGATATGAGAAATTGGAAAAAATGTGGGGAAATTGCAAGGAAACCTAGAATTGATAAAATTTGATTTTAGGAACGAATTGAGCATGAATATTGGAGTAAATTGTGTGATTGAACTAGTAAAGCCTCGGGTAGAGATTATCTTCAAGAAATTTCGGAATCTGGGCTCGTGGGCTCGAGGGAATTTTGGTCAATTCACTGAGCGGAGTTGGGAAATTATATAATCTGAACTTTTAGCAAATATTAGAGTATAGTTTCATTGAATTCCCGTTATTTGGTAGTTTTGGGACGTCGTGCATCCATTGGAGTCGTCTGAAGGGATTGGAAGCCGGTTATGGAGCTTCGGAGCGAGGTGAGTCTCCTTTCTAACCTTGTAAGAGAGA
Organism: Nicotiana undulata; assembly: GCA_005239495.1. NCBI lineage: Eukaryota > Viridiplantae > Streptophyta > Magnoliopsida > Solanales > Solanaceae > Nicotiana > Nicotiana undulata. The sequence continues at coordinate 115,087 of ML264321.1, forward strand.
ATTGTCCCCATAGGTGTTCTATATGATTTGTGTAATTGTTTGTGGGGGGATACGTACGTACCAAGTGATGAGATTCCGTATGTAGCGGCTATTGTTGTTATGTACGGGTAGTCAGGCCCCACATCATGCCCTGTGTTCTTCTCGTACGTAATTATATGCTATGAAACCTTATTATATGTAGATTTGTTTCTCTGAGATTTATGAAATTTAAATAATATGAAAGGAATTTTTTTACGAAAAATAAAAAGAAAGGAATTGTTTTACCGAAAATAATTTGAAAGGGATTAATATTGTGTGTGCATGTGACCGCTTCACAATTTACATTCCGCGAGCGGAGTGTGTTTACCCCCACTCTTATGGGATCGGGTCGTACGCCACAGCGGATTTAAAGATACATTTATGGGAGGGAGCGGGCCGTACGCCACGGCGGATTTAAAGATACATTTATGGGAGCGGGTCGTACGCCACGGAGGATTTAAAGATACATTTATGGGAGCGGTCTGTATGCCACGGCGGATTTAAAGATACATGTATGGGAGCGGGTCGTACGCCACAACGGATTTAAAGGTGCACTTTTGGGACGGGCCGATCGACCCTCGGCATATATATGTATATATACATAGGATATACCTCTAGTGACTTAAACTGTTAAATTGATTTAAGGACGTCAATTGTTAAATGTTTTCATGAATAAAGACTTGTCAGTTGATTGGGGAAAAATGAAAAGGAAATTACTTATTTACTTATTTTCAGAAATTATTCGGATTTCAGTGTCTTATATATATATATATTTGCTGCTTAACTGCCTTCACATGTCTACTGATTTCAGCATATTCTGTCCTATTTATATTGTTGGACCTTAGTGAGTGTCAAGTCGACCTCTCGTCACTACTTCTTCGAGATTAGACGGGATACTCACTGGGTACATATATGTATATGTACTCATACTACACTTTCTGTGCATTTTGTTGCACAGGTACCTTTATAGTACAGTGATTGATTTGGAGACTTATACGGGCTGCATTCATCCAGAGGCGTTCCACAGCTGCCGGAGTCTCCCTTCTGTGTACTTACATTTTATATTTATTGCCTTTGTCCAATTTGTTTTTCGGACAAGCGTTGTATAATTGTATAAATTCTTAGAAATTGCTCATGGATTTGTGTCACCGGGTTCTGGGGATGTCTTGGTATTTTTTTTTTTGTATTAAGTTGGTTTCTTGCCGTATTTAAATTACGAAATTTATTTATTTAATAATGAAAATGCAAGAAGAGGTTTCGATTCTAATATGTTAAACATGAAAGTGTTCCAATTGATTAAGGGGTCGGCTTGCCTGATAGTAGTGTCCGGCGCCATCACAACCCATAGGTTTTGGGTCGTGACAATATCACAATCCCTAATATAACGTCGTTGCCTTAGGCTTTAGATCCCGTCAAGTATTTACCTAGGAGAAAGTCATAGCCCTAGTCCCTGTATCTATTGAGAAAACATCCAAAAAGATATTAGTTAGCCAATTCGTAATTTCAAGTAGACTAAACCGTAGTTTAATCACCAAACCATTTGATGAGAAGTGCAACTGAGAACACAACGCACCAATAGATCACTTAGGAACCCAACTCCAGCATATATAGCTCCTTGTGGAATTCGATCCCTACCCATTTGGGTAAAAGCTACATTGACCCTCATACTTGCTACTCTTTAGTAGTATAGGCGGGAGCCGATCACTTTTTGGCGCCGTTGCCGGGGAGCTTTTACGGTGTTGATTATCTACGTGAATAGTGGTGTAGTGTGTTTTCCCTTTTTTTTAACGTGTGTGTTGAATCAATTCAGGTACTAATGGCGGATCCTTTGGGTAATATTATTCCGGGGGAGAAGGTGTTTGACAATGGAGAAGATGATCTAAATCAAGTACCACCTCCAAGACGGGGCCGGCATGCCAATTTAATGAGGATATTTTAGACCCTCCCCTGCCTCCACCTCCACCTCCCAGAGTTTCCCCTAGAGTACTTCCAAACGAGGGGTACACGAGTGCTATTGTCCCGCCTAGAATCCGGGCGGGGAACTTCCAAATCACAAATGTGATGCTGACACTCTTGGAGCAGCGTGGGTACTTCACAAGAGCTCCACATCAGAATGCTTATAAGCGTATAAAGGGGTTCGTTGATACCTGCTGGGGGAGAAAGCAAACAAACGTCTCAGAGGATGTATTAAGGCTTAGGTTATTCCCCCTCTCTCTCTGAGGGAAAGCATTAGACTGGTTGGAGCGACTTCCCAACCACTCCATATCTACATGGGATGAGCTAGCTGACAAGTTCATTGCAAAAATTTTCTCTCCCAGTCACATGGCAGCGCTTAGAGATGAAATATTGGCTTTCAAGCAAGAGCCAAATGAGCCTTTGTATGAGATTCGGGAGCTCTACCGGACCATGGTAAATGAGTGTCCAAACAATGACATGACTGAGGCCATGATACAACAGACCTTCTACCGAGGCATAAATACCACCAATCAGTGTGTGGTCAATCAATTGGATGGGGGAAACTTCATAAAGCTACCCTACAATGAGGCATGTGAAGTCTTAGATGAAATGGCTGACACTTCGTCAGCATGGCAGAGTAGAGCAAATGTGCCAGGAGTTAATGGTCTTTACAAAGAACTTCAAGAACATGGGCAAGCAATTACCGAGCTTACCACCACCATGAATCAACTTGCTAAGGCTCAACTTCAACAATTACAAGGGCCGAAGCAAGTGAATGTTATGGAGGGGGTAAATGTTTTGGTGAACAAGAGAAGACCTCGTGGAAATCAAATGCAAAACAACAATGTTCAATGTGACCTAGGATCGAGTGGGTATAGTCAAGAGGATGCTTATGATGATCAAGATGAGGATGTCATGTATGCCAACAATTATCAAGGGCAAGGGAACAATCAAGGAAACAACCAAAATTGGAACAATCAAAGACAATGCAATTGGAACAATAACAACAATTCAAGCAATTGGGGGAACAACAATCAACAATGGGAAGGCAACAATAACAATAATTGGAGCGGGAACAATAATAACAACAATTGGGGTGGAAATGGTAACCGGGGGTCGGGCTTTCAAAGTCCCCCGATGTACCAACAACCCAACAATCCACCCCATATCAATCACAAGGCCAAGGTTCCTCAAGTAATGATATGGGTAGAATTGAGCAAATGTTCAAACAAATGATGGATCGCAATGCGGATTCGGATGCTCAACTTGCCTCCCATAACAGCTTCATTCGAAATCTTGAAGTACAAATAGGACAAATCTTTCAAGCCTTGAACACATTTCCGAAGGGAGCACTACCAAGTGATACGGTGGTGAACCCCAAGGGTGGGAACAACAACAACAATACTGGTCACGCCATGGCGGTGACCACAAGGAGTGGACGAGGCAGTGAGGCTAGTTCTTCTAAACAAAAAAGAGTTGTTGGTGATGAGGATGACTTGCCAAATGACGAGGTTCCGATTGAGGTTGAGAATTTAGTTGAGGAGCCAACAACTAGTGAAGTGAGGATTGATATTCATGATCATGAGGAGGAAACTCAAAGTGACGTGAACCCGTCTAGGGAACACATAATTGACATTCCTGAGCTGGTTGTTTCAAAAGCAAAGGCCCCATTGCCTAGGCCTCCTCCTCCTTATCCTCAAAGGTTAGAGAAGCAAAAGAATGATAACCAATTCAAGAAATTCATCGACATGATGAAAAGCTTATCCATCAATGTCCCTTTAGTTGAAGCTTTAGAGCAAATGCCCGGGTATGCCAAGTTCATGAAGGACTTGATCACAAAGAAAAGGTCAATGGAGTGCGAAACTATAAAGATGACTCACCAAGTGAGTGCAATAGTGCACTCAATGGCACCCAAGCTTGAAGACCCCAGGGCATTCACCATTCCTTGCACAATTGGTAGCGCGGATTCGCCAAAGCATTGTGTGACCTCGGAGCTAGCATAAACTTGATGCCATATTCGATTCTCAAAACTTTGGGGATTGGTCAACCTAGGGCTACTTCCATGAGTCTTCAAATGGCAGATCGATCTATGAAGCGACCTTTAGGAATCATTGATGATGTTTTGGTGCGGGTTGACAAGTTTATTTTGCCCGCGAATTTTGTTATCTTGGATTGTGAGGTGGATTATGAAGTTACTATCATTTTGGGAAGGGCCTTCCTTGCAACAGAGAAGGCCTTAGTTGACGTGGAGGTCGGTGAGCTCACCTTCTGGGTGGGCGATGAAAAGGTTGTGTTCCACGTTTGAAAGTCAATGAAGCAACCCAATAACACGAAGGTATGTTCTTTCATGGACCTTGTCACTGAGGTCATTATTGATGAAACAAGATCAATGATAAATGTTGAAGATCCCGTGGAGGCAGCTTTATTGAATCATGATGATATTGTGGTGGATGGCTTGATCGAGAGTACCAATGCTCTACAAGGCATGGGTTCTTATTCATATGGTCCTTGAAAGTTATCCTTGGATTTGGAGAATCGAAAAACTCCTCCGAGAAAACCTTCAATTGAAGAGCCACCTACATTGGAGTTGAAGCCACTTCCACCACACCTCAGGTATGAATTTCTTGGTCCTTCTCGTACTTTACATGTTATAATTTCATCTTGTCTAACCAAAGTGCAGGTAGACTCTACTCTCAAAGTGTTACAAAGGAGGAAGAAAGCCATAGGATGGACACTTGCTGATATTCAGGGAATAAGCCCCGCATTTTGTATGCAAAAAATCATTCTCGATGATGGAGCAAAGCCTTCTGTAGAAAACAAACGGAGGCTAAATGAAGCAATGCAAGAAGTTGTGAAGAAAGATATAATCAAGTGGCTTGATGCAGGGGTGGTCTACCCAGTCTCGGATAGTGCTTAGACTTCTCTGGTCCGATGTGTTCCAAAAAAGGGTGGCATGACCGTGGTTCAAAATGACAAGAATGAACTTATTCCAACAAGGACAGTCAGAAGTTGGCGGGTATGCATGAATTACCGCAAATTGAACAAGGTGACTCGCAAGGATCACTTCCCTTTGCCTTTCTTGGACCAAATGCTTGACAGACTTGCGGGTAGAGTTTTCTATTGCTTCTTGGACGGGTATTCAGGCTATAACCAAATCTTGATTGCTCCGGAGGACCAAGAAAATACAACCTTCACTTGTCCCTATGGGACATTTGCTTTTTCCAGGATGCCTTTTGGATTGTGCAATGCACCCGCTACATTTCAGCGGTGCATGATGGCAATTTTCACTGACATGGTTGAAGACTTTGTAGAGGTATTCATGGATGATTTCAGCGTGGTTGGGGACTCCTTTGATGAATGCTTGAACAATCTTGACAAAGTCCTCGCTCGTTGTGAAGAAACCAACCTAGTACTCAACTAGGAAAAATGCCATTTTATGGTTGAAGAAGGGATAGTTTTGGGCCACAAAATCTCAAGAAATGAAATTGAAGTAGACAAGGCCAAGATTGAGGTCATTTCCAAATTGCCACCTCCAACTTCGGTGAAGGGAGTCCGTATTTTTCTTGGGCATGCCGGGTTCTACCGGTGCTTCATTAAGGACTTTTTAAAGGTGGTCAATCCTCATTGCAAGTTGCTAGAGAAAGATGCCTGATGTGCCGGAGAATTTCGGCACATTTAATACCAAATTGCTTGGATTTTGGCTTGTTTTGAAAGCAATTGTCTTTTATACTTACGTAATTTTAATGTTTTGCAGTGTATGAGGTTGGAGGACTCAAGAACATGTAAAAGAGATCAAAAAGCTGAAAAAGGATAAGAAAAGGACAAAATGTGATCGCATAATCAACAATGTGGACCGCATATCTACTATGCGGGCCACATAATGCTCAGGTGGATCGCATAGTTCAACAAATTGTTTGGCAATTTCCAAGTGCAAAAATGCGGTCCATTATGTGATCGCATAACAGGTTTGCGAGCCGCATAATGGACTGCAAACCTCCGGTGCCAAAAGCTGAGCTTAGAAATGCGATGCTATTGTGCGATCGCATATCAACAATGCGGACCGCACAATATGAATGCGATGAAGCACCTGGGAACTAGGGTTCATATCTGCGATGGCTTCGTGAAGAATGCGAACCGCATTTCTGTTATGCGACAGGAATGCGGTCGCACAGATGACCTGGAAGGTCATTTTTGTCCGTCTTTGACCCCGAGTTTTAGCCCACTATAAATAGATTTATTGGGGTTTTGTGGGTCATTCTTGTCTGGTCTTTGAGCTACAATACACCCTTTGAATATTCCTTTCTTTTGGAAGCTTTAGAAGTGAAGATTCTTGCATTTTGTAAGCTTTTATGACATTTATTATTCTCAACTTTTTGTATTTAAGTATGAGTAGCTAGCTTTAAATACTAAGATTGTGGACCCTAAATGGGTGTTATGTTATTGGGTATTTAACATTGAATATATATATAATGGTTGGTTGATATTTGTTTACTTCTCATTCTTCATTGATTGTTGGTGGTTGCGAACATTAACAAGTGCCATTAAATTCTTCCTTTACTTGAAAAAGTGAGTTAGGATTGGTAGGAGTAAATATCAAAGACTCAAGGCTTTAAACCTTGTTTAATAGAATCGCTTAGGAATAAGTGAGTTTTATTTGGCATTAGTTGATTACTCTTCATTGAAACTCTTTTATATTTGGGAAAATCATAAAGAGAAAATACTATCCAACTATTGGAAAATATTGGGTAGTTATTTAGAAATCATTTGCATATCTGAAGGACCTTCCATTAGAAATATATCATATTAATACCTATTAGCATTACACTTTATTGAAGGGGACACAACCTTGGTTTAGTTAATCGCATTAATTACAACTTTAATTAATTATACTTGTCACTATTTCAATCAAATTATCATACAATCAATTCCCATATTCTTGTTACATTAATGGAATAGAAATACGATTTGAGTTAAGATTCACACTACCCAAGTAAACTTTTCACGCCTATTCCCTGTGGGATTCGACCCCAACCTTGTTGGGTTACTATATTTGACATCGATCGCTTTACACTATTTTAAGGTGTAATTTGAGCGTATCAAATTTTGGCGCCGTTGCCGGGGAATACAGTTTTGAAATTACTAGATAGTGTGTACTTTACTTTATATCTTCTTCTATTCCATCACACATTGCTCGTTTTGTTTGGTGTACTAGGTGAAAATGGACAATGTTCATTATGATGAAGAGGAGAACTATTTTGCCGACATGGAAGAATATATTGACGACTCCAATGCTATCCTCCCTCCGGTGGTTGGTGCCTCTACATTCAAAGTAGATCATGGATTGATTCTAATGCTAAAGGCGGGAGGATTGTTCCATAACTCAACGGATGATGATCCAACGCAACACCTAAGGAGCTTCTTGGGTGCATGCACCATGCACAAACAAAATAACGTGACGGATGATGCATTGAGGTTGCAGGTATTCAAATACTCGTTGGCGGGAGAAGCGAAAAAATGGCTTCAAAACTTACCTCCTCACTTGATCACATCATGGTCCGAGCTTGTCCGTTCCTTCTTAGAAAAATGGTTCCCACAAAGCAAAAATTCAGAGCTTAGAGATAAAATATTTTTCTTCAAGAAACTGCCTGGGGAGCACTTACACGAGGCATGGGACCGGTGCAAGCTATACCTAGTGAGGTCACCAAATCATGGGTTCCCAGACCATATTTTAATGGAGAAATTCTATATGGGTTTGGACCCACTATCCCAGTCCATTGCTAAAAATGCCGCAGATGGGTCCTTCATGGACAAGTCATTCCCTAGGATTACTCAAATTCTAGACAAGATGGAAAAGCATAATCCAGCATGGCATTCGGAAGATACTAGCGGTGGAATTTCTTATGGTACTCCCTCTCTTACCAACATGATCAAAGACAATCACGAGAGAGACCAATTGATTGTCGGTCTTGCCACTAACATCGATGTGTTGACAAAAATATTCACGGAGAGTCAAACAAAAAAGGTAATTGTTGGGGAAGATGTGCAATCAATGGGGAGCCAAGAGTTTCAAGAAGCCAATTATATTCACAATTCTCAAGGTGGTTTCCGCCAACAAAACCAATGGAGGCCAAACCCACAAGGGCAAGGCCACAAAATTGGCGAAATGATCAAGGCTGTGCGAGTCAAGGAAATTGGAACAACAACAACAATTATGCCAATCAAAGTTCCAACCCTTATGTTCCACCAAGAGGGCAATATTCCAACTCCTCACAATACAAGGAGGGACCTTCGAATGAGTCCAAAATGGAGGGACCTTCGAATGAGCACATCCTGGAATTATCTTCTTCATCCACTCCTTGGTACGCCGACATTGCCAACTACTTGGTTAGTGACCTTATCCTGGATGATTTGGAAGCATACCAAAAGAAGAAGTTGTTGAGAGAGTGTCGACAATATTATTGGGAGGAGCCATTCTTGTTTCGTATATGTGCGGATAACATCATCAGAAGATGTGTTCCACAGAAAGAGATCATGCAAATTCTAAAGACATGCCATGACTCGCCGGTTGGGGGTCATCGCGGGGGTAATCAGACGGAGGCAAAGGTGCTTGAATGTGGTTATTACTGGTCTTCCATCTATCATGATGCCAACAAAATGGTCAAATCTTGTGACTAGTGTCAGAGGCAGGGATCAATCTCCAAGAGTCATGAAATTCCTATGCACTTTGTGTTGGAGGTTGAAATCTTTGATATATGGGGCATTGACTTTATGGGCCCCTTTGTGAGGTCCTGTGGTATGAAGTATATTCTGGTGGCTGTGGACTACGTGTCCAAATGGGTCGAAGCAATTGCCTTGCAATACAATAGGCAAGGAGTGTGACTGCGTTCTTAAAGAAAAACATATTCACGCGGTTTGGCACTCCTAGAGCATTCTTAGTGATGGTGGGTCTCATTTAGGCAACAAGGATTTCACTAGACTGCTAAAAAAATACGGTGTCAAGCATAAGGTGGCCACACCTTATCATCCCCAATCAAGTGGCTAGGTAGAAGTCTCCAACCGGGAAATCAGAACATTCTAGCAAAGACGGTCAATGCAAACAAGACTGACTGGTCAAGGAAGCTAGATAACGCATTGTGGGCATACCGCACGACGTACAAGACTCCCATTGGTACTTATACCTACCGGTTAGCCTTCGGTAAGGCTTGTCATCTACCTATGGAACTGGAGCATAAATCCATGTGGGCTCTAAAGAAGTTGAACTTGGACTGGACTGAAGCAGCAAAACTTGAGGCTCACTCAACTCAACGAAATGGAGGAATTTCGTTTCCACGCATATGAGAGTGCAGCTATGTATAAGGAGAGAATGAAATTTGTCCATGACAAAAAGATTTTGAAAAGGGAGTTCAAGTTCGGCAATTTGGTGTTGGTCTTTAAGTCAAGACTCAAATTGTTTCCAGGCAAGCTCAAATCAAAATGGTCCGGTCCATTCAAAGTGGTGGATGTATCCCCGTTTGGCGTTGTGGAATTAGCATCTGAGGATGGGCTCCGCACTTTCAAAGTAAATGGTCAGCGCATCAAGAATTACTTGGGCACAGATGGAGAAATACATGTGGTGGAGCAATTGGCTCTTAAAGACGGTCCATGCCAGACCGATGAGTGAATCCAATAGAATTCCAACTTCGTCGTGCCGCGACGTTAAATCAAGCGCTTCATGGGAGGAAATCCATGTGTGGTAACACCCTTTTCGTCCTGTAATTTTCAACTTTTGTAAATTAGATTTAATTGAGCAATTTAAAGTGTGTGTTTGAGTGCAGGTGGTTCAGAAGATCACAAAACAGGGTAAAATTGCGAGTGAAAGGGAAGCAAAGAAAGCATGACCAGTCTGCGACACATATGCTATCGCATTTTAACAATGCAGACCGCATTGTGGTCGCAGAACTGGACAGTTAGGTTGGCAAATTGGGGCAGCTGGAATGCGGTGAGAAGGTGCACTATGCGAACCGCATTTTAGTTATGCGATCGTATAGTGCGTCGCATTGTGAACCATGAGTATCATTAGCAACACACCGCCGCATAACGAGTATGTGGTCGCATACCAGGTTATGCGGCCACTTATCCATCGCATTGTACCCAGGTAAGTGTCCTACCCTCTTCGCATATCTCATCATCAACACCCACTCACAGCACACTTTACACTTAAACAAAAACAAACAAAAAGAAAAAAAAAGGGAGAAGAAAGGAAAACGGTCGATTTGAACTTGAACGGACGAACAAATATTCACTCATCCCCCTGATTACTTCTCGTTCATCATACTCTGGTATGTTCCTCTTTTCCTAACTTCACTTCCTGTAAATTCAATTTTTTTCCTCTCTTTTCTTTCTTTTTCTTTTTGTTTCTATGTTGTGTTGAAACTCCTGTGTGTATTCCTGTGTGTATCTGTGTGCAAATGGGGGAAGATACCTAGAAACACATATTAGGTCTATTTTGTAGGTCATAAATTTGGGGTTCCATTGTTGGGCTATAAGAAACTTTGAAAATGATAGCCTTTGCGGGCCGCATAGTAGTTATGCGGTCCGCATTCCTGTCGCATAGTAAGCCCTAGTCTAGATGAAGAATATGAGATAGTGCGGCGGCTTTGCGATCGCATAATTGATATGCGGACTGCAAAGCCACCGCAAAATCCAACAGTGTAGGCCTTAAGGTAGCATAGTGTTTGCGACGGTTCTGCGATCGCATATCTACCTTTGCGGTAGGTTATGCGATCACATAATGTGATGATTTGTTTTGTATGATTGATTTTGTGATGACTATGCGAATCGCATAATGGATATGCGATCGCCTAAGTCATCGCATTATTAACTCTTCTCAGCAGATAACTACTCTGCGACAGGTTTGCGGTCCGCATAGTGATTATGCGATCGCATAACCTGTCGCATAGTTGATTTTCTTAGTACAATTTCTTCTGATATCTACTACATCACTCACACGTCGCTTCTTTGCAGATATGCCTCACCAAAAACATACATCTTCATCTAATAAAAGGGCTTCCTCCAGCCGTCAAGCACCACCGGCAAAACATTCACGACAAGCACAACCACAATTTATTGATGAACGTCCCTCTCAGTTTGATGAGGAGGAGACTTTGCCAGCTGTTGATCTGCAGGCTGAGTCAAGACGTAAACGCGGAGACGATTTCCAGCTCCGGTTTGAGCTCCCTAGTTCTAGATCTTTGTATAAGGAAGGGCTCACAAAACAGAAAAATCCTTGCCGAGAAGCAATTGAGTCTGAATGGTCTACGAGAGCAGTATCCCCACATTTTAGAAAACATCAAAAATAGAAAATGGGAGTGCTTCACTGCATTTCTTGAGGACTTTAATGAAACAGTGGTGCGGGAGTTCTATGCATCCTATGGGGCCTCCAGAACAGCTCACCACAAGCACAACAAAATATTCTACGACACTGTCCTAGTTCGGGGGAAACAGGTATACTGTGATAGGGCGGAAATTCATGATCATTATTTCTCAGCCAAGTGGCCGAGTACAACTGAGTATGAGGCCAAATTGGCCAACAGAGATGGTGAGCAAGCTTGGGTTGCATCAGTGATTGCCAAGGGTACCCTAGCCTGGATTGACCCTCTACACAAAATATATAAAGAGGATCTTACACAAGAGGGTCGATTCTGGCTCAGTTTTGTCACTTCTCGCTTGATCCCAACCCGGAATAAAACAATAATAAGCATTGAGAAAGTTATTCTCATTGGTTGCTTTATGATCGGGATCACGATCGATGTGGGTGACATCATTTCCAAAGAGATAGGGGTCCGGGCGTGGCAGAAATCCACATCATTTCCTTTCCCATGCTTGATCAAAGCCCGCTGTAAGGCTGCAGAAGTTCATACAATGCCACATTCTGACATGATAGGAAAAGCGGAGAAGTATATCGACATCACACGCATTAGTGATGCAGTGACAAAGGTAAATGTTGTTCCTCCGGAGATTCAGATCCAGATTCCTACTGAGACAGACATCTCAGACTCCCAGACTCCTATTGCACCTCAGATCACAGGGGCATCCACTGATGCTCCACAACCGACCCCTCAGGCCATTGCCCAGCCATCTACCTCACTGCCAGTTCTTTCGAGGCTCGGTATCCTAGATCACCATACAAATGCTAAGTAGACAAGCTTCTAAAGAACCTCCCTAAACTGATCAGGCAGGCCCTGACCCCCATTCAGTCATCAGTGACGGCCCTACAGCAGCAACACACATCTTATGAGAGTCGCCTGAAGGGGCTTGAGGTGAGAATTGAGAAGATAGAGCGAGGTGAGGTTGGAGACTTGCCACAACTCCGTACTGATGTGTCTACACTTAAGACTGATCTCTACAAGCTGCAGCATTTGGAATTTGATCTATCCTCCTTTATGCCCAAGGAAGGAGAGCAGGGAGTGGGCGCGTCTGAGACTGAACTAGGTCTTGATTTCTCTACCCTGATGACATCCCCGGCATCCCAGACTGTTGGAGCCTCCCAACCTCCACCTCCCCCTGTGCTAGTTGACATCCCTTATGGGGATGATTTCGGACATTCTGCAGAGTATGATGGTGGGGAGTCAGACGAGGCAGAATCTGATGAGGAGTCATGGTCCGACGATGATGAGGGTCCTCGGGAGAAGGGCAATCAGGTTTCCTTCACCACAGCTACGGAGAAAGAAGAGGATGCTCATGTGCGGTTGGCAATAGAGCGTTCACTAGCTGACAGAGCTACTCAAGCCACATCATCAGACATTCCGCCATCACTAGGCGAGGCCAGCAACTCTCAGGCCCCACCTTTAGTTTTCGGACACTTAGAGACTCCTCCACCACCTCATGTGGCTGTCACCCCTCAGGTTGAGACCTCAGCAACCCCAGTTCCAGCAGCAGTAGTTGACCCCACTAGCATTCAGCAGGCTTCCGACTCCCATAGCGCTTAGTGCGCCTCAGGGAGCCCCTAAACTCTGTTTTACATTCTTATGCATTGGGGACAATGCATGTTTTTAAGTTGGGGGTTGGATAGCCTTGTACAAATTGTTTACCTTTTGCAACCATTGAACCATTGTACTTGTTTTTGTGTTATATGTGATTTTCGAAGTTATCGGTAAACTTTTGTACATACTTGTGTTGTTTATCATTAATTTGGGTTGTCCTCGTACATATGTTATCTGTGTATATATATAATAAAAAAGAAACAAACAAACGAAAACAAGTAGATAGTTGTATGCATGTTCATCAATAGTAATTAGCAATGAATTTCCTTTGGTTTTTCTTCGCCAGGATCTTTTCCAAGGGTGTAATAGTAGAACCATGGAAGTAGGATGAAACGTATTGACCGGTTTGGTGCAAGTGTCTAGTCTCAAGCATGTGTGTCTGTAAATAACCTATACCATTCCGTTACAAAAAAAAGGTATCTTTGTGTTGTAAGGGCAATCAACTGTGTGAACTTGAATCTAGCTTTTTGACTCTATGCTTACTTAGAATTATACATGTAAATATGATGAAAGCTTCGAGTTTCCAAGTATTGACTTGAGAGCTAAAACTATGTTGAGCCAAACAGTTGTGTGCCGTGTGTGTTAGCTTTTGTATAAATAATTCTTGTGTTTACTTCTGTCATCTAGAACTTGCCCGGTTGGTTTTTCGACGCTAATGATAAGTACATTTAGTTGGAGAAATGACCTTAGGCAGTCTTTGTGATATTGGAAAACCCAGTGAGCCTTTCAAGCTACCCAATGTATTCATGTTATCACTAGTTACCCCATTTGAGCCTTTAACCTTTTTGTTGGACACCTCAGTACAAACCTTTCCCTTTTTGTAAAATAATTCCCTCTTTTGAACCCGTCCCTCCTTGAACATTGAGAATGAGGCTAAAAGCCTAAGTTGGGGGTGTGGTGTCAAGTTGGAAATTAATAAGGTTGTACATTGAACGTCGGAACCTCTACCTCAAAATATTCACATGAAATCATTCAAGCTCCAAAAGAAGAAGAAAAAAGAAGAAAAAGAAAAGGAAAAAAAATAGATGTATATATATACATATGGAGCCTTGAAGAAAAACTAGAGAGGTATTTAAGGTGGTTCAATGATGGTGACTAGGAGCCAATAAGGGCTATGTGGTTTGAAAAGAGACAAAGGGCATTGAAAGAGAAAAATGTGAGTAGTGTTCAAGGAGGGTGTAGCCACTTGTACCCAAATGATTATCCAATCTTTCCCTAAGCCTACATTACATGCTTAAAAAGTACTTATGGGATCTCCAATCGAATGTTCTTAAATAGGCAACGAATCAAAATAAGGGCAAGCCTATGGTATGATGTGTTGTAATACTTGAAACTCTTTGTGAGAGTGAGTGTTTTTGTAAATATGTCCCTTTTTGCTGTCATTGTAAATACTGTGAGTTGGGACCTTCTTTCTGGAAAGGGCACATGAACTGTGAAGTCTGACAGAAGTTGAGTTCTTGAAGTCGGATGCAAGTGCACTCAACTGAGAGTAACATTTTGTCAAATTGGTCGAGGCTCAAAGTTCACAAGTTGATTAGTTTCCTTGTAAATAACAGTAACTGTTCATGAAGGGTAAATAAGCGAAAATGCATGCTTGTGGGACTGGCAATTAACACCGCCCATGGTCATTATTGTTTTCGATCTTTTAGTTAGAGTTTAGGTTATGATAGAGTCGTTTTAGTTGCTTGAGGACAATCAAGAGTTTAAGTTGGGGGTGTTGATGTGCCGGAGAATTTCGGCACATTTAATACCAAATTGCTTGGATTTTGGCTTGTTTTGAAAGCAATTGTCTTTTATACTTCTGTAATTTTAATGTTTTGCAGTGTATGAGGTTGGAGGACTCAAGAACATGTAAAAGAGATAAAAAAGCTGAAAAGGATAAGAAAAGGACAAAAGGCGATCGCATAATCAACAATGTGGACCACATATCTACTATGCAGGCCGCATAATGCTCAGGTGTATTGCATAGTTCAACAGATTGTTTGGCAATTTCCAAGTGCAAAAATGCGGTCCATTATGCCATCGCATAATAGGTTTGCGAGCCGCATAATGGTCCGCAAACCTCCGGTGCCAAAATCTGAGCTCAGAAATGCGATAGCATATCAACAATGCGGACCACACAACATCAATGCGACGAAGCACCTGGGAACTAGGGTTCATATCTGCTATGGCTTCGTGAAGAATGCGAACCGCATTTCTGTTATGCGACAGGAATCTGGTCGCATAGATGACCTGGAAGGGCATTTTTGTCCATTTTTTATCCCGAGTTTTAGCCCAACTATAAATAGATTTATTGGGGTTTTGTGGATCATTCTTGTCTGATCTTTGAGCTACAATACACCCTTTGAATATTCCTCTCTTTTGGAAGCTTTAGAAGTGAAGATTCTTGCATTTTGTAAGCTTTTATGACATTTATTATTCTCAACTTTTTGTATTTAAGTATGAGTAGCTAGCTTTAAATACTAAGGTTGTGGATCCTAAATGGGTGCTATGTTATTGTGTATTTAACATTGAATATATATATAATGGTTGGTTGATATTTATTTACTTCTCATTCGTCATTGATTGTTGGTGGTTGCAAACATTAACAAGTGCCATTAAATTCTTCCTTTACTTGGAAAAGTGAGTTAGGATTGGTAGGAGTAAATATCAAAGACTCAAAGCTTTAAACCTTGTTTAATAGAACCGCTTAGGAATAAGTGAGTTTTATTTGGCATTAGTTGATTACTCTTCATTGCAACTCTTTTATATTTGGGAAAATCATAAAGAGGAAATATTACCCAACTATTGGGAAATATTGGGTAGTCATTTAGAAATCATTTACATATCTAAAGAACTTTCCATTAGAAATATATCATATTAATACCTATTAGCATTACACTTCATTGAAGGGGACACAACCTTGGTTTAGTTAACCACATTAATTATAACTTTAATTAATTATACTTGTCACTATTTCAATCAAATTATCATACGATCAATTCCCATATTCTTGTTACATTAACGGAATAGAAATACGATTTGAGTTAAGATTCACACTACCCAAGTAAACTTTTCACGCTTATTCCCTGTGGGATTCGACCCCAACCTTGTTGGGTTACTATATTTGACATCGATCGCTTTATACTATTTTAAGGTGTAATTTGAGCGTATCAATGCCAAGTTCCACTTTGATGAGAAATGCATGAGTGCATCTGAGTTGTTGAAGCACAAGTTAACCGCCACACCAATTATCACCGTGCCGGATCGAGCTCTCCTTTTGAGCTAATGTGTGATTCGAGTGATGTGGCGGTGGGTGTGGTTTTGGGACAAAGGGTGAACAAGATCTTTCACCCCATTTACTATGCAAGCAAGACAATGGATTCTGCCCAAATGAACTACACAGTCACCGAAAAAGAGTTGTTGGCTATTGTATTTGCAATGAAGAAATTTCGTTCTTATCTTATGGGTGCCAAGGTCATAGTTCACACCGACCATGCGACGCTCAGGTATCTCATGATGAAAAAGGATTCCAAGGCTAGACTTATGCGGTGGCTGTTATTGCTTCAAGAGTTTGATTTGGAGATCATTGATAAAAAGGGGAGTGAGAACCAAGTTGCCAACCATCTCTCCCGTTTGGAGGAGCAAGGGAGACCTAGTGATGGGCTTGAGATTGATGATAGCTTCCCGGATAAACAACTTCTCTCCGTTACTATACAACAAATTCCATGGTTTGCGGACATCGCCAACTACATTGTCACCGGTGTTGTCCCGTTTTAGCTCTATTCTAACCAAAGGAAGAAGCCTAGACGAGATAGCATGGATTATTATTGGGATGAATCGTACTTATTCAAGATATGCAATGATGGGGTCATCCGGCGTTGTGCGCCCAAAGAAGAGCAAGGGTAAATTCTTGAGTCATGCCACTCCTCACCTTATGGTGGTCATCATGGAGGGGCAAGGACCACGTCAAAAGTGTTAAGTTGTGGTTTCTTTTGGCCTAATTTGTACAAGGATGCTAGTGAATTGGTCAAGCGATGTGATGAATGCCAAAGAATGGGTGGCATATCCAAGAAAGATGAGATGCCTCTCACTACAATTCTTAAGGTGGATATTTTCGATGTTTGTATTGATTTTATGAGGCCCTTTGTTAGCTCATGTGGAAACACTTACATACTCGTGGCGGTGTACTATGTTTCCAAATGGGTTGAAGTCGTGGCTTTTCCCAATAATGAGGCCCGAAGTGTGGTTGGTTTTCTGAAGAAGCATATTTTCACAAGATTTGGGACACCCCGTGCCATCATCAGTGACGAGGGGTCTCATTTTTGCAATAGGGCCTTCGATTCATTGTTAACCAAGTATGGAGTCAATCATAAGGTGTCCACTCCGTACCATCCTCAAGAAAGTGGCCAAGTGGAAGTGTCTAATCGTGAAATCAAGAATATTTTGGCCAAGATAGTGAATGCTAATCAGACTGATTGGTCCCGGAAGCTTGATGATGCTCTTTGGGCTTACCGGACCGCCTTCAAGACCCCAATCGGTATGTCTCCTTGCCGGTTGGTGTATGGAAAGGCTTGTCATCTTCCAATGGAATTGGAGCATAAGGCACTATGGGCCTTGAAGAAATTGAATTTGGATTGGGATACAACTGCAAATCTCAGAGTTGATCATCTCAATGAGCTAGACGAGTTCAGATTTCATGCATATACTAGCTCCTCTTTGTACAAAGAGAAAATGAAGTATCTCCATGACAAATATGCCAAAGAACGGGAGTTCAAGGTGGGAGACTTGGTGCTTCTTTTCAATTCTAGACTTCGTCTCTTCCCCGGAAAACTCAAATCCAAGTGAAGTGGCCCGTTTGAAGTTGTGTTGGTTACACCCTTTTGGTGCTCTTGATCTCAAGAACAAGAATGGGGAGATTTTTCGTGTGAATGGGCACCGATTCAAGCATTATCTTGGAAAATTTGAAGATAGCCACGTGGTGGCTTTGATGAAATTCCTTTGAACATGGTAACATGCGTCGTGCCGCGACGTTAAATCAGGCGCTTCTTGGGAGGCAACCCATGTGTCTTTCTTTTTGTTTTTCTTTGATTTTCTTTGTAGTATAGGATTTTCATTTTGACTAACTGGTTGTGGGATGTTGTAGGATTGTGTTGATGCAGTGCAGGACTAAGTTACAAAAAAATGCACTTTGTGAAGTTTGCACTGCGGCCGCATTGCATTTTGTGCGGCCGCAAAGGCCTTTGTGCAGGGGCAACATTCTAATGCAGTCCGCAAAGTGATTTAACAGTGAAAAGGGACTCTGTGAAGTTTGCAACCGCGGACGCAATGCAATTTGTGCGGTCCGCGGTGGACCTCTGCGGCCGCATTGCAATTCTTGCGGTCCTACCTCTTGACTTAATAGACAAAAACATTGTTCATCACTCCTACCTCTTGACTTCACCTGCTAAATCTCATTCATCTACACTGCATCTCGCATCTCGCATTTGGTAATTTTAATTTTGTTTTCTTAGTTGTTTTACTTTGTTATTTTCTTTTTAAATAGTTGTTTTTCTTCTTTTTCTTCCCTATTCTTTCAATCAATGCATAAGGTTTGCTTAATACTAGTTAAATTAGGACTAATTAGTTTAAAACACTTATTAAACACCTAGGGGATCAATAATATGTGATTTTAGGCTCAAATTGGGACAAATTTTTGAAACTCTAGGTTAGCGTTACTGTTCATTGCTCACCGCGGTCCGCAATACCATTTTGTGCGGACCGCGATGGTTTAACTTTAGAGAGGTTAAAAGTTAAGGACCGCGACCGCGGTGGATTTTGTGCGGTCCTCGGTGGCCTTAATCAGAGAGTGGGTAGTATGAACCCCACCTCAGTGCGGACCGCGGTACCTTCTTTGCGCCCGCACTTCATTTTGTGTGGTCCGCGGTGCCTTAATGCAGACCGCAACACCATTTTGTGCGGTCCACTGTGACCTTTATCAGAGAGTGGGTAGTCTAAACCCCCCCCCCCCCCTCAGTGCGGACCGCAGTGCATTTTTTGCGGTCCGCGATGGCTTCTTTGTGGCCGCACTTCATTTTGTGCGGTCCACTGTGACCTTTATCAGAGAGTGGGTTTGAGATGTGATTATAGGCCCCTCAGTGCGGACCGCAGTGCATTTTTTGCGGTCCGCGATGGCTTCTTTGTGGCCGCACTTCATTTTGTGCGGTCCGCAGTCTGCAATTCTGCTTTTCATTTTTCAACTGCTTGCAATCTTATTCTGCACTGTTTCACCTGATACTGTTATACTAACAAGCTTCAACTGAATTCCACTTGCAGACAATGGTTCAATCACGAGGCGGTGGTAGAACATAATGAAAAGGAGAGTCCTCCCGGGGTAGAGGAAAAGGCATGCTCAAATTGACTCCCCAAACCCGGCAAGCTATTAAAGACACCAGAAAAATAATAAAGGCTCTTGATAGAGCTTCTTCCCATTCGGGAAATGAGTATGAGCCCTCCCGGGAGGCATCTGACTCAGAATCCGTGCCAGAGTATGTACCTGAATTCCACTTGCATATAATGGTTCAATCACGAGGCGGTGGTAGAAAACAAGGAAAAGGAGAGTCCTCCCGAGGGTAGAGGAAAAGACATTCTCAAATTGACTCCCCAAACCCGGCAAGCTATTAAAGACACCAGAAAAATAATAAAGGCTCTTGATAGAGCTTGCTTCCCATTCGGGAAGTGAGTATGAGCCCTCCCGGGAGGTATCTGACTCAGAATCCGCGCCAGAATATGTTCCTGACTGGCCAGAGAGAAAAAAGATTGAGAGATACACCTTCGGGCTCCCCTACTGCCCAAGCATCAACACGAAGGTCTTCTGAGTTGTCTGAGGGATCAGTTGCAGGCAGTGACAATGACTATTCTACCTCACCTACAGCTTCACTATCCGGTGAGCATTCCACAGAAGAAGAAGGAGGGGGTGAGCCCCAAGTAGGAGGATTAGAGAGAACTAGTAAACCGGAAGCATGGCAAGATAGATTTGTGAGTGAAGTGTCCTTCCACAAGTTCAGAGAATGGTGGCCCGAGAGGAAGTTGATACTGGAGCGGAAATTCATTACAAAGGACCTCTTGCCTCACAACCCCAATGTGCTGAGGCAGTTTAGAGAGAGATCTGGCTAGAACTATTTCACATTACAAGTGGTGGAGACCAATGAGCACTTAGTCAAGGATTTTTACACCAATGTTGCCCACATAAAAAAAGGCACTAAAGTGACTAAGGTGCGAAATTTGACTATAATTTTTGACGGAAAAACGATCAATGACTACCTTGACTTCCCGGAGGTGGATGAGACATTGTACTTAGAGAAGGTAGCTTTGGGGGAGGATGCCCGTACGTGGTTAGCAGAGCACTTGGCAATCCCAGGTACCACCCCAGAATGGTTGACAGCGGGAGTAAAATTTCTGAGGAGAACCCTGAACTCCGAAGCAAAAGGGTGGGAGACGTTTGTGTGCAGCAGGCTAGACTCCACCACTCACGAAAACTCTCTTCCTCTCTCCGGGGCTATATTGGTGGCATCGATCATGGCGGGGTACCCGATCAACGTCGGGAATGTGATGACCGGGGTGATTACACGGGGGGTGAACGAAGGTGATAGATCCTACCCCTTCCCAAATTTCCTGACCGTGTACTTTGAGGATCAAGAGGTAGAAAAGAGGAAGTTTGATGTGAAGGTAAAGCCAAAGGCTCGCTTTTCCAGGTATAGCCTACAGGGTGATGACAACCCTAAAGGCAAGGGCAAATCCACTGTTTCTACTGGCCAGTTTGAAGAGCCAGTAGTAGTAGTGCCTCCTACTCAGCCTCTTCCATCCACCGCAAACATGGCTCCAGGACCCTACACTTCTACAGCCCCAGATATTCCCTCATCTGCGGCATATCCTTTGGCTGCCCACCGGTTAAGCCAGACCCTTGCCAGTATCAACAACTGGATGCAGGCAGCTACTTCTATGCTGTCTGTACTTTCTACATCGGTGGCAGCCCATTCTGCACCTCCTCAGCCACAGGTCCCCCAGTTAGTGGAGGACACTCTCAAGGAGCTTCTGGACAACCAGAAGAAGCTCCTAGAGAACCAACAGTTGATTATGGATGTTGTTAGTTCTCATGGAAATGCATTGAAGGAGCTTGCTAAGGAGTCAAAGAAAATGAGAAATACTCGTGCTTCCAAGGAGTCGGTGAATAAGTTTAGGGTGGAGGTAGAGAAGTTGAAGGAAGATTACTTGCTTCTGGAGCTTTTATTGCATGGCCCGGCCCCAGAAACCCAGCCTGAGCCGTAGCAGTATATAGAGAGGCAAGCAAAGAGAAAGAGGGTGATTCCCCGTGCTGTTGATGTTGTTATACAGTTGGAGGACCCGCTGGGAGGTTCCTCTAGTCAGACCCAGATTCCAGTACAGGCCCAAGACCCAGCGGAGATACAGGTCCCAGTGGAGACACAGGTTACCGGGAGCCAGTCATAGGTTCCCGAGCAGTCCACAGACCCAGGGACCTAGATTCATGAGCATTCATGAGCCTATGCAGACGGAGGGCCAATAGGGAGTTTCTTTTTACTCTATATTTTATTTTGAGCTATTTTTGATTAGTTAGCATTGAGGACAATGCTAGATCTCATTTGAGGGGGTAGCCCTATTTGGATGATTGTATATATGACACTATTTCCGTTTTATTATGCTATCTTTTTTCTTTTGGTATGTACATAATTTTACCTTCTGATGTATACATTCATTCCCCCTTATGTATATTCGACCAAATCCCCTCTTGTATATATTTATTTTACTTTCCGAATTTTTCCTTTCATAGCTTCTTGTTTGGAATTTTTGCGTGCAATAAGACTTTGGTTTTCTTAATGCCACGATTCTTTCCAAAGGTGGAATTTGTGTGAACCGGGTGGCTCTTCCCGATGATGGATGGCATGACAACCTTCATAAGGGTTTGAGTCCATTTTCTTTTTGCTTTTTGTGTAAATATTAGCTAGTGAGTAATAGTGCCTCAAGAAAAGCTTCACTTGGGCCTAACACATTTGCCTTTGATCCTATGGTCAAAACAAATTGTTGTGTATATGATGGTGAAAGTTATGACCTTGAGACTCTTGTGTTAGCCGATAATCATCAAGTGATTTTTCGGGACCATTGTGTTGCTCAAATCTTATCTAAGGTCGTTGTGCTCCCCCGACTCTGTTTCTTTAGCAATCCCAAAGCGTGTGTGGTGAGAATTTGAATTACAAGTACAAGTCCGGAGCCATTAGTCTAGAACTTGCCCTGAATGTTTGTCTAGGCGAAATCCTAAGTGTAGTTTGACTTGAGATGTGATTATAGGCTCTCCTTGATCTGCATGATGTCTTGAAAACTTCCATAGCCTACCAATGATAATATCCCTAGTCAACTCTTTTGAGACTTAGACCTTTTTGTTTCAAAAACTGCGATACAAGCCTTTACCCGTTCTGACCCTCTCTTGGCACACTATATTTCCTTAGAACAAGGAAAAATCATAAGTTTGGGGGAGAGACGAGGACTGCAACAAAGTGGAAAAAGGTACAAAATGAATAAAAGGAAAGGCAATGAAAAAGAAAGAAAATCAAAAAGTCAAAAAGAATGAACAATTTAGAAGAAATAAAGGGAATCAATAAAAGAAAAGAGATGAAAGGTGTGGAACATTTAGAAAGGAGAAAAAGGTTTGAAATGAACAAGAAAGAGTGACTGTGTGTCTCGCTAACCCCTCAGAAAGAACTTAACGACTCAAAAAGTCAAGAGAATGTATGCCAAAATGAAGCAAATGAAGTGCTTAAGGGAAGATGGAACCTACCTAGACCAAATATTTCCCACCTTGAACCAAAAGCCTTCACTATATCTCCACAAAAGCCCTATATGATCTTGAGTTGAATGAAGCTTACATTAGTGGTGACTCACATAAGGGGCAAACTTATGGTACTTAGAGCCGGACTTGAGACCTTTCTTTGAGAGCGATGAGCGTGTTTCCATTATCCTCATTCTGAGTGCTACAATCTAAAAGTGAGGTTTGCTTAGGGAGAGTTGAGGAGTATGAGTTTGGGTTCTACAATGATCAAAGTAGTAGAAAGCGTTTCTTTGATGAGTTGAGTCAACTCTTGATGCTCTTGTGTCGCACTAAATCCATGGTGTTTAGAAGGTCGAATGTTGTTAATGATTCATTTGAATTGAAGGCACTTTTTAGTCCCAATTGATGCTAGAAGAGGTCACTTTAGGGCAGCTGAATTTTCTTGGATTTACTCTTAAGAGGTGGGGATTATTTTGTTTGCTTGAGGACAAGCAAAAGCTTAAGTTTGGGGGAGTTGATAACTAAGGATTATAGTTCATTTTACACTCCTTCTTGCATGAGTTTTGATTAAAAATGTATACAAAATAGTCCCAAAGGCTTACATGTTGTACTTGTTTGCAGGGTTTGGTAAAAAAGGTGGCAATTAGTCAAAACCAACTCAAAAAGGAGTGAAACATGCACAAGTACCAAGAACAAGTCCAAGCACAGTGCAACAGATCCACTGTGGCCGCATCCCATTTAGTGCGGTCCGCAGTAAGGAGATTCAGAGAGGCATATTTTGGAAACTCAAGCACTGCGGCTGCAAATCTTTATGTGTGAACCGCAGTGGCGTCACCACGGCCGCAAGAGAGTTTATGCAGTCCGCAAGGATGGGGTTCAGAGAGTTGGAAATTTGGAGCTTAAGGCCAATGCGGTCCGCGGTCCTTTAAGCCACCGCGGGCGCGGTGCATTTTAGGCGGCCTGCGGTGGCCAAGTTCAGAGCGCAGATGTTTGAAGCCAAAAATCCTCATCGCGTCCATACTCATTTTTTGCGATCCGGGGTACCCCCGCAGGGGTATTTCTGTCCAGAAAATTTGGCCTAGTATAAATACTTTCTTTTCCCATTTTTGCGCAAGCTTTTGTACTCTAACTTCGAGAAGAGCTCGTGAATGGATGTATTAGACCATTTTGAGTAATTTTATAGTTGGTTTATCATTGAATCTTCAATTATTAGTTTGTAATTAAATCTTATGGGTTATTCTTCATCTATTTCTTTGTTTTCTTTCATCATTATGAGTAGCTAGACCCATTAGCTACGGTTGTGGCTCAACCCTAGTGTGGGTATTTGATGGGTCTTTTGATTTAAGGATTAGATGTTTATGGGTAGTTGGTATTTGGACTGATTTGTGTTTTCCATGTTAAATTAGTGGTTGTAAACACTTATTTGTGCCTATTTGACTAATCAGTCCAACAGGGAAATGGGGTGTAATCAAGAGATTGATAATCCCAATTAAAAGGTTAAACCTAGAGATAGTAATACCCGATTTGAGCCTTTATTGCTTGCATAATTTTGACACCCAATTGGACTTGAGGAAGTCAATTAGGGCAAAGTCACTCAAGCTACCGAGAGGTATAGAGTGAGTAATTCCGAGCATTGGCTATATCACAATCCCCAACATAACGTCTTTGCCTTAGGCTTTAGATCCCGTCAAGTATTTACCTAGGAGAAAGTCACAGTCCTAGTCCCTGTATCTATTGAGAAAACATCCAAAAAGATATAAGTTAGCCAGTTCATAATTACAAATAGACTAAACCGTGTTTAATCACCAAACCATTTCATGAGAAGTGCAACTGAGAATACAACGCACCAGTAGATCACTTAGGAACTCAACTCCAACATATATAGCTCCCCGTGGAATTCGATCCCCACCCGTTCGGGTAAAAGCTGCATTGACCCCCGTACTTGCTACTCTTTAGTAACCATGTTTTGCACACGTTGATGCTCCACCACATAGTTTAACTAATTTAATGTATGTTATTTTCATACTCGGCTCCTATATTTAGGGAATTTCTTGAAGCCACACTTGCATTTTAGCGATTGACGATTCTTTCTTCTTCTCTTTTTTTTACATAAAGATTTTCACCATGAAAAGAAATGCTTATATATATATATATATATTTAGAAAGGGGGCAGGCTCGTGATAGTAAAGGATAAATTTCACAAATTGTCATATAATTATGATTTTATTTGTCACAGTCATATAATTGTGTTTTTCACATAAAATCATAAAATTTGCTAGTAACTCACAAAGAAAAACATAATGGCCGAAAAATGCAACTTTTCGATAGCATTTTTATTTTATTTTTCAGTCTAACATTGTTTACCCTAAAATTTGAGTAACAATTAAACTTATATTGTGGTTTTAGGATACATGATTTAATCCGATACCAATTGATAAACAAGAAATTAAATAGATAAATTGAACAGTAAAATAAATCAAACCAGAGTTCTAGTAGTGTTTCGACCTCAATTCGGGGTGGTCTCGAGGTTGGATAATAAGAATAATAAAGAAAATAATGATGAACAGTAATAATAATAATAAGCGAAATAGAGAGTAGCGCGTGTATATAATTCTTATCGGTGAATAATGATCCTCCTAAAAATGAATGGGATACCTCCCTCGAAGTCAGTCGTGCTCGATCTCGATCATCGGCGAACACTTTGATTTCCATGCTAAATACTCTATCCTCGAACTTGGTCCTAGACCATTACGAGCTTACCTTCGAGGCAGCTCCCATGCTTATGAAATCGGGTATGCCCGATTTCAACCGTATACAGATAGTCCCCGCATTTCTTAGAGTAAAATGATAAGAAACGATTTGAGCCTCGAATTTTTCGAAACCTCTATCATGACATCATCCTCATGACATAAGCAACATACGTGACCCAAACGTCCCGTTGGTACAGTTCCCCAAATCATTAATGCCTGTCAGCTAGTGGTCGGTCATTAGCGCCACCGAACTGTCGCCATGAATATATAAATACACGCTCCCTTGTTGAATCAAACTTTACATTTTATCTAATAAAACTTCTAAGTCTTCTAACTCTCTTCATCCCCTCTCTTTCGCCGCTTGTTAATCCACCCTTGTTAGCATCGAAACCACCAGTTTTCATCTTCCTTAACCCTCATTTACCTAATTCAATGGCGAAAACCTCAAAAACCGTACCGCAAAAGGAGAAATCCTCCTCCTCTTCTTCCCGGTCATCCGGTGACAAGGCGCTGGTGGAGCCGATTCCTCATGAGTACGTTCCCGACCTGTGTACTCTAAAATCCAATTTTAAGAACGAAAACCGTTCATTGGTCCTAGGATGATGCGAACATGTGTCGAGGTACATGTGTTCCATAACAACGATCCACCTCGAGGCCATGAAGAGGGACTGCAAATGGGGTCTCGAGGTCGTGGTGCAAATCCCTGCTCCCGAAGAGAGCATCACTACACATGTGGAGGGGTTTCTAAGTGTTTACACTTACCCCTTCACATTGGGTCCTCTTGACCCGGTGATCATTGATTTCTGCAAAAGATATCAGGTCACCCTCAGCCAAGTCCATCCCTCGCTATGGCGCATAGTAATTTTGCTACGTTTCTTCTCCAGCAAGGCCGAGGGGCTAGAGTTTACCTTAAACCACCTCATGCTGTTGTACCGGCCTTGACTCTATCGAGGACTGATCAAGCTTCAACGCTGGGCAAAACAGGCCTTGTTCTCGAGCATCGATGAGGATAAGGATCAGGGTTGGATGAGTCGATTTATACGGGTGAGGACCATTGACATCATCCCGGAAGAGAAGATGCAGCTCCCTAAGGAGTGGAACCCAACCTTAAGTGGTCTTTTAAACTTTGTTCTTCGTACCCTCTTCGACTTTGCCTAATGTTCTCGTTTGACATGCTCATGTTCCTTGGATGCCTCAAACGGTACCCAGCCTCGAATATTAGGTCCAAAAGTTAGCCTCGACTTTCTCTCATGCCGAACGTGCATGGCGTGATTTGGAGAAGGGAGGATGGGAGGCAAAGAACCACGGTAAGGATCTTCTTTATCATATTCTGAAACACATTTTGTACTTCATTCATCACAAATCTTCTTTCATGCAGACCTGACCAAGGATGCCATATTGAGGCTCTCGAGTTGCAAGGAAGAGGCCAAGTCTACGGTTTCGAAGTCAGGGAAAGACAAAAAGAGGAGGGGTGCCTCGCAGTACGAGAACCCCAAGCCTAAGCCTCGAAGGGTAAGGAGGAAAGTGATCGCTCTCACGGTGGACTCAATCTGAAACCTGACGGTCTGACCAGGAAAGCCGTCGAGGTCATCAAACCGTCTGAGCCAATGGCGACTGCTGAAATCAAGTCTCGTGTCGTGGAGGCTTCCAAAAAGGATTCAGGTGAGGATCCCGAATACCCAGAAGTCGATATCATTTCTCGACCATCCGCAACTACACTAGATGGGCCGGTTTTGAAACTCCTAAGATCGATCAAAGCGCCCCGGTGACTTGCTTAGGGCCATGACAGCAGGCCACTTGCCTTCTCTGTCGACTTTTTCTGAGGAGGCAATATGGGAGGCTCGGGAGTTGAAGAACCCCAATATAGGCATATGCTCTAGTGTAGGGGATCACTTTCGGGATTGCTTCACTGGGGTCGACGATGCCTCCGATCTCAACGACGCTTCGATTCTCTTTGAAGAGGCCCAGCGTCTTCTATCTCGGATAAGCATTGGTTGCTGCAATCCCCTTTCTTATTCTTTTTTCTTTAATTCTGACATGCATCTTCCCTTTTTTGTGTAGGCCTTCGCCAAATCTCGAGCCGACCTTGGCCTGTGTGAATTCAGGCTCCAGAAAGTATCAGAGGAGACGAACGCCTTGAAGCTTCTTTGCGGCCAAAAAGATGAGGCTCTGAAGGACCTTTAAGCGGATTTGGCCAAGGCTCGTAAAGAGGAGGTCAAGCTAGATAAGCAGGTAACCATCCTTTTGAAAAAGTACGGACTCGACCCAACTGTGGAGGCTAATACTTCACTATCTCAGCTGCAGCAAAAGGTTGAAAGGATCTAGCTGCTCCGGGGAGAAGTCGATCAGGTCCAGGCCGATTGTGATCGGTGGAAGGAGAATATGGACCGCCTGGCAGCGGAAAAAGAGACTACCTCGGCCAAATTGTCATCGACTGAGGTTCAACTTTGGGGCATCAAAGAGAAAAGCTTGACCCAAGCCAAAATGATCGAGGAGCTTGAAGTCGGCTTGCTGAGGCCAAGGCGGAGATCGAGAAGACAAAGGTCATGGCAGAAAAGTCCATTTCCATGTACCAGGCCGATGTTGAGGCTGATCAAACGCAGCTAAGGGAGGCTTCTGATCTAGAATGATGGAGCAATGACTTGGCAAAGTTCCAATCCCGGAGGGAGACCCTCGAGGAAATGCATGCTCAAGATTTTGACCTCTTTGAGGAGATAGCCCAATCCAGGTTGCTCGAAGTCGATGCCAAGCTGCTTGCCTCCTCCGATGATGAAGACGATGATGAAGAAGGCAGTCGAGGTGGATCTGACGAGGGGCCTGAAGGAGAAGTTTCTCCCAAAGAAGAGGTCGATCCCGACCGCAGTTAGAACTTAGTTTCTTTTTCTTTCTTTTTGTAAGACCTTGATCAGTCTTTTGTGCCTTTGCCTTGTGAAATTTTTTGTTGATGTAACTTCAATAATCGAGTGAGCATTAGCTCGAACTTAGAGTAGAACAAACCCTTAGGCTTCTTAATTAAGCGGGAGCGAGTCCCCGAGCTCAATAATATGTTCGAGATTTTTATTTCGGATGGCTTGATCGAAGCCATAGCTGCATTGTTTTTAAAACTAAGTTCGAGTAAATTTTGAACTTAGAGAAGAAAAAACCCTTAGGTTTTTATCAAATAATGAGTAAGTTTCGAACTTACAGTAACATACCCCTTAAGGTTTTATATCAAATAATGATGAATCTTCGAGCTACACTTAAGTCAGTTTCATTCGAGCTTGGAATAGTGGAACCCTTAGGTCTGAATCAAGTGAGAACAAGATATCGAACTCTAATTATTGGCCCTTAGGATCTTTAGATTTGGCCGATATGGCATCTAAAATATGGTTATTAGTTCCCCCTTTCAGCTTAAAAGACTTAGTAAAATTTTCTTTATGACTTAACGTGTATTTTTTACCCATTGTGTTTTTTTAGGGTTCGATGTCTATTAAAATCCCTTTTATTTTTTTGCCTTAGCATGTTTGTGTTAAGTTAATTTGATTCCTACAAAGGTTTTTCGAGGGCGGATTTTTTTGAAGCCCTTTTGATTGTCTTGCGAGGGTAGCCTTTTTAAACCATTTTTTCAAAGAATTTGAAGGCCTATATTTATTGCGGGATTCAGACGCCTCCAAGCCGCGTTATTTCGGTCGTAACCTTTAATTCGGTTGTAGCCTTTGGGTATGCCTCTTGGGCTTATTTCCCAATAACATTTCGAATAGTCCTCGAGAATGGTGGCCTTGGCCTATGGATCTAGGGGTGCCTCTTTTGAGGTCTTATGAACTTGAGTTTAGATAACTCGAATATGCATGTCGTCGATGGCAGTCCCCGAGTGTTAGAGGTATATTTGCACTTGGCTCTTGAGCCATTTCTCACTAAATCTTAAGTATGAGGATTGTATAATAGAGAAATTTTCTTCGAGACACAAGATGTTTGATAAAGAAAGAATGTTTCTTTGGATAATTTATACATGCGTAAATGTTTTGACATCGGGGCTCGACTAATCTATATGGACACGGTTCATTCGACTGCTTGGCCCATTACAAAGTTTCCCTATCGAGGCCATTTGACACGAAGTACTTTTCTCAAAAATATAATACCAGAAGGTGATGTCTCTCTCCCCCCCCCCCCACCAGTATTCGAGGTTGATTGCAAAGAAGTCTTGGATACTATTGAATTGTCCTCAGGTAGCACATAATTGTTTCCTCGTTAAAAACCTTGCCGAAAAAACTATTTGGGATAAAAACTGATCTAAGGAAAAAAAAGTGCAACACGTACTTTAAAACCTAAGGTTTCGATGTCTTTGGTCGAACTCCTGCAATAAGTTAGCGTTTAAATATATAAATGAAAGAAGGGAGAAAGTTATACCTTAGCAGTAATACCGTTTGAGAAGTGATATGTTCCAATTGTTTGGTAGTGGTTCGCCGTCCATCGTTCCGAGTTTATAAGACCCTTTTTCCGACTATGTCGAGGATTTGGTAGGGTCCTTCCCAATTCGGTCCGAGCTTCCCTTCATTAATATCTCGAGTGTTGATGGTGACTTTCCTTAGGACTAAGTCCCAGACTTTGAAGTGGCGAAGGTTGGTTCTCCTATTGTAGTATCTTCTGATTCGTTGCTTTTGTGCAGCCATTCGAACGAGTGCAGCTTCTCGTTTTTCATCTAATAATTCGAGGCTAGTAATCATGGCCTCGTGGTTCGATTCCTCTGCTGTATGTTGAAACATAACGCTGGGTTCTCCGACTTTGACTGGAATCAAGGCTTCGGAGCCATATACTAAGGAAAACAGAGTTTCCCCTGTACTGGACTTTGATGTTGTTCGATATGCCCAAATGACTTCGGGTAGAATTTCTCTCCATTTCCCTTTAGCTTCGTTCAACCTTTTCTTTAGTTTTTGGATGATAGTCTTGTTCGTCGATTCGTCCTCTACGTTCCCACTAGGATGATACAACGTTGATAATATCCTTTTTATTTTATGGTCTTCGAGGAATTTCGTCACTTTGCTGCCAATAAGTTGTTTACCATTGTCGCATACTATTTTTGCGGGTATCCTAAATCGACACACGATGTGATCCCAGATGAAATCTATAACCTCTTTATCTCTGACCTTCTCGAGAGCCTGTGCTTCAACCCATTTAGAGAAATAGTCAGTCATAAATAAAATGAACTTAGTTGTACCTGGGGCCGATGGCATAGGGCCGACGATATCCATCCCCCATTTCATGAATGTTCACGGAGATAGGACCGAATGAATTTGCTTTCCGGGTTGGTGAACCATCGGTGCAAACCTTTGACATTTATCACATTTTCGAACAAACCCCTTAGACTCTTTTTCCATGTTATCCCAGTAGTATCCTACTCTAATGACTTTGTGAATTAGTGACTCGAAGTCGGAGTGGTTCCCACAAGTGCCTTCATGGACCTCTCGTAGAGCATAGTCGGTGTCTCCTGGTCCCAAACACACTGACAATGGTCCATCGAATGTCCTTTTGTATAACGTTCCATCTTCGGCCAATGTGAAACGAGCAGCTTTAGTCCGTAAGGCTCTCAATTCCTTAGGGTCCGATGAGAGCTTTCCATTCTTCAAGTACTCGATGTATTTATTCCTCCAGTCCCAAGTTAAGCTTGTAGAATTTATCTCGGCACGTCCTTCCTCGATCACGAATCTCGAGAGTTGAACAACAGTCCCCGAGATGATCTCATCTTCCTCGACCAATGACCCCAAATTTGCAAGTGCATCAGCCTCACTGTTTTGTTCCTGAGGTACATGCTGTTAAATCCATTCTTGGAAACAGTGCAAAGTTACCTGCAATTTTTCCAAATACCTTTGCATTCTATCCTCTCGAACTTCGAAGGTTTTGTTTACCTGGTTCACCACCAGTAAAGATTCACACTTAGCTTGAATGAATTCTGCTCCAAGGCTTTTATCTAGCTCTAGACCTGCAATCATAGCCTCGTATTTGGTCTCATTGTTACTCAACCAAGAGGTTTTGATCAATTGTCTAATAGTGCTACCCGTGGGCGGCTTCAAAACGATGGCTAGCCCGGGCCCCTTAACATTCAAAGCACCGTATGTGAAAAGGGTGCATACCCCCGATGATGTACCTGATTTTAATAAGAGTTCCTTTTCAACTTCAGGTACAAGGGTTGGCGTGAAATCGACCACGAAGTCCGCTAAAATTTGAGACTTGATGGTCGTTCGGGGTTGATATTTGATATTGTACCCACTGCGTTCGACGACCCTTTTGGAAAATCGACCCGATAGTTCGGGATTGTGCAAAATATTACGGAGTGGGTAAGTGGTTAATACATATATGGGGTGATATTGAAAGTATGGTTTTAACTTTCTAGAGGCGCTTATTAGTGAAAGTGCTAATTTCTCTAAATGTAGATATCTAGTTTCTGCTTCTCCTAAGGTTCGACTTACATAATAAATAGGAAATTGCGTACCTTGTTCTTCTCGGACTAGGACACCACTTACCGCGATTTCGGATACTGCCAAGTACAAGTAAAGTTTCTCATTTGTGTTCGGAGTGTGAAGTAGTGGCGGGCTCGATAGGTATCGCTTTAATTCTTCCAATGCCTGTTGGCATTCCGGAATCCAGGCAAAATTGTTCTTCTTTTTTAGTAGAGAGAAAAATATGTGGCTTCGATCCGATGACCTCGAGATGAATCAACCCAAAGCAGTTATCTGTCCAGTAAGCCTTTGTATGACTTTTACACTTTCCACGACGGTGATGTCTTCGATGGCCTTGATTTTGTTGGGATTGATATCGATCCCCCGATTTGACACCATGAAGTCAAGGAACTTTCCCGAACCGACCCCCAAAGCACATTTCTCGGGGTTGAACTTTATGTTATATTTCCTTAAAATCTCGAACGTTTCTTAAAAATGAGCCAAATGGTCCTCTACGCGCGGGGACTTAACTAGCATGTATCAATATAAACTTCCATTGACTAACCTATTTGTTCGTCGAACATTTTATTTACTAGACATTGGTAAGTAGCCTCTGCATTTTTTACCCCGAAGGGCATGACATTATAACAATATGTTCCATATTTGGTGATAAATGAAGTCTTTTCTTGGTCTTAGGTTCATCTAGATTTGATTGTACCCGGAATAGGCATCGAGAAAAGTAAGGATCTCGTGGACGGTCATGGCATCGATCATTCGACCGATGTTAGGTAGTGGAAAAGAATCTTTGGGACATGCTTTGTTTAAATCGTTATAGTCTACACACATTCTAAGTTTGTTCCCTTTTTTAGGGACTACAACTACATTGGCTAACCATTCGGGGCATTTTACCTCCCGAATGGACCCTATTTTGAGAAGTTTAGTTACCTCGTCCTTGATGAACGCGTGTTTTACCTCGGACTGGGGCCTTATCTTTTGCTTCACCGGTCTGAACTTAGGGTCCAGGCTTAGTTGATGCGTCGTTATCTCCGGTGGGATCCCTGTCATGTCTAAATGGGACCATGAAAAATAGTCTATGTTATCAATAAGAAATTGAATAAGCTTTTTCTTGAGTTCGGGGGTTAACCCCGTTCCCAAGTATACCTTTCGCTCGGGCTGGTTCTCGATCAGTATAACATGTTCCAGCTCTTCGAATGTTGATTTGGTGGCGTCTGAATCTTCGGGAACAACAAAGGTTCTAGGGGTAAGAAAATCCTCCTCTTCTTCTTCTATCACATGTTTCTACGATTCGGTCGAGGCTGGTGGCGGTGATTGCTATTTGGCTCCCTGTTTACCTTTGATGTTCGACATTTTTTAGGTTGACAAAGTTGATATCGGAGTTACCTCATCGACCACAAATATTTCCTTTGCACTATGTTGTTCCCCGTATATTGTTTTTACACCATCTGACGTCGTGAATTTCATCATCCGGTGGAGGGTCGAGGGTACTACCCTCATGTTGTGGATGCTAGGCCTTCCGAGCAGGGCATGTACCTCATGTCGCCCTTGATTACGTAGGATAATCTCCCTTTTAGTTGTTTCACTAGCCATATTGAAGTCGTTTAAGACTCGAGATGCAGGTACGATTTGATCCTGTAGGCCGGGCTGTTCCACGACCCTTGATCGGATGATGTTTGCCGAGCTACCTGGATCCACTAAAACATGCTTAACTTGAACTTTATTTAATAAGATAGAATTTACCAGAGAGCGGTTGTGGGGCTGAGAAATGCCTTATGCTTCTTTATCGTTGAATGGCAAGGTTCCTTCGGGTACATAAATTCGAGTTCGTTTCTCTCTAATGATTGACACCTTAGTGCGTTTGAATACGGGTCCCTGTGGAATGTCGACTCCACCGACGATTATATGAATGACATGTTGGCATTCTTCTTGCTCATTCTTCCTATTGGTGTCCCTTTCACTGGAATGATTCTTGGCTCGATTGTTGAGGAACTATCGAAGGTGGACCTCGTTGAATAGACGGGCTACCTCCTCCCTTAATTGCGTGCCATGATACTTCCACGTCAAATTTGGGTTTGTTTGGGAAGGATCGGTTTGTATGGGTCTGGGCCACCTAGTGCCTTTGATCCTTCCGATAGCCGAGGTTCCTCTGTGGGATCTGCATACTTTTCAAAACCACTTTTGCTCATAAGTCCCCGAGAATTCTGTCCTCGATCGCTTCTTCAATCATTTCGAGTGGAATTGTGTCATGGACCGTCATTCCTTTGATCTGCAATATGGTTGGTATCGGTCTTTGTTCGACCTTGTCTCCCTGTCGATGTCCCTCTGATTTTTACCTGTCTACCTGTTTGGATGTACTGAACCGGACGGAGCTCCTAATTGGTCGTCCCTGGTATTTGATTGATATCGATTGTGTACATCTGCCCCAGTTATAGCTAGATACTCGATCAAATTTTGTTTCAACTGTCGTGATGCTATCGAACTCCTTCTATTCAACCCTTGGATGAAAGCTTGAATGACCCAATCATCCATGATCGGTGGCAATTCTATGCGCTCCATTTGAAATTGGGACACAAATTCCCTCAGCATTTCATTATCCCTTTGTCTTACCTTGAAGAGCTCCGATTTCCTTGTTGCGGCCTTTATGGCCCCAGTATGCGCCTTTTCGAAAGAATCTGCTAACATAGCGAATGAATCGCTGGAATTTGGTGGTAGGTTGTGATACCAAATCATTGTTCCCTTCGACAGGGTATCTTCGAACTATTTCAATAGCACATATTCGATCTCATCATCTTCCAAATCATTACCTTTAATGGCGCATGCGTAAGAGGTAACATGCTCATTGAGGTCTGTGGTCCCGTTATATTTTGGTATGTCAGGCATACGAAACTTCTTTGGAATGGGCTTCGGAGCCGCATTCGGAGGGAACGGCGTTTGTACAAACTTCTTCGAATCCATTCCTTTCAAGATTGATGGTGCCCCCGGTATCTGATCCACTCGAGAGTTGTAAGTCTCCACTTTTTTTATCATTGGCTTCGATTTTATTTTCTCATAATTCAATTCTCTCAGTAAACTCCTCGAGCATTTTCATTATTGCAGGATCGGTCCCCGAGGTGTTATCAACTCGACCCTATTTGGAGCTCTATGTTGTGTAACTGAGCAATGGCGGCTTGCTGATCCTGAAGCATTTCGAATATTACTTGGAGACTGACTCCTTCGTCTTCTCTGCCCTATGTACCTTGGCCATCAGATCGGCCTTCTCTACGTACACTGCCATCAAGGTCTGTGCCCAAGTCCGCATTCAGAGCAACATGTGAATTGGCATCGACTAGGTTGACAGCCGGTGTGCCTACGAGATTAGCCTGTGGCACCTCGATTCCTGGAGCAATCACATTTTCATTTTCCCCGTGAAGTCAGAGGCCATTGTCACCGTGCGCGGATGTGTTTTGTGAGTTTGACATGTTTTAACCTGAAAGCAAAAGTTCTTGGCAAGAACAAGCGTAAAATAATATGTTTTACCAGAATCAGTACTGAACAATCACTATTATCCTTAGCCCCACGGTGGACGCCAAGCTGTTTACCCTAAAATTCGAGTAACAATTAAACTTATATTGTGGTTTTAAGGATGCATGATTTAATCCAATACCAATTGATAAACAAGGAATTAAATAGATAAAGTGAACAGTAAAATAAATCAACCAGAGTTCTAGCAGTGTTTCGACCTCGATTCGGGGTGGTCTCGAGGTTGGATAATAAGAACAGTAAAGAAAACAGTGATGAACAATAATGAATAATAAGCGAAATAGAGAGCAGCGCGTGTATCCATTTTCTTATCAATGAATAATGACCCTCCTACAAATGAATGAGATACCTCTTTATATAACAGAGAAATCCTAAATAAGGTACAATTCCAATGACGAAAATAAAACCCACGATTGGCGTCAATAATCGCTTGATTCGATGTGTTCCGGGATTTTCGCCGTGATCTTCGGCCGGTTGCTAATATCTCGCCATTCCGTTATTATACCTCCCTCGAAGTCAGTCGTGCTCGATCTCGATCTTCAAGGAATACTTCGATTTCCATGCTAAATACTCTATCTTCGAACTCGGGCATGATCCATTACAAGCTTACCTTCGAAGCAGCTCCCATGCCTATGAAATCGGGTATACCCAATTTCGACTGTATACAGACATATAGTAATTAAATAAAAATATGAATGACCCAACCTAATATAAATATAAATGAATTAAAATAATACTAAAATTGAATCCTTCCCTCAAAATACACGTAAGTTATATTTTTGGAGTATTTTGCGTTTTAACATTTTAATAGTTTATCTCACTTACAGTATGGGTACATATCGAACTCAAATAGGAAAACACAAAAAGTAACATTTATGACAAAGGTTTTATTTTTATATTGTTCACAAGTATGCATAAAATATTAATATCTAAATAGCATAAAAGCCAAAAAGGAGATGAATAATTCCCTCGAATAAATTAAAAGTCATCTTAGAAGCCATTTTCTATTGTGTTTCCGTGATAGTTGGGGTTGTCAATATCGGTAGCTAACCGCTACAATTAGTTTTGGGCTATAAAATGTATATTGTAATTTATGGCTACCCGCTGTCATTAGTTTTTTTCGAATGGATAGAAGTGATAATAGCTCAAATTTGACCTTTTAAACTTTTAAACTTTGACCGAATCCCCCTTGTACTCATGAATATTGTGGATTCAATCATTTCATTTGCTAAACTAATATGAGAATTAGACACACAGACTTTCCCTTGGTTCTCTTCATTTATTAGCATTGCAAAGGCACGACTAACCAAAGGTGACGGAGATTGCAACATAATTTGACTTCTAATTGCCCCATATGATTCATTTAATCCCACTAAGAATTGAAAAAGCTTTTGTTGCTCTAAATGTTCAATAAAATCTCTTGTTCCAACCGTAACTAGGAGTAAGGGTATAAGAGAACCATATACATCTCATAATGACTTCAACCTAGAGTGATAAACAGATATACTAGAGGTACCTTGAGAGATTGTAGCTATCTCTCGCTGGAGATTGTAGACTCTAGAACCATTGACCTTGTTGAATCGATCTTCAAGGTCCAACCAAACCTCGTGAGCATTTTCAGCATACACGATACTATTTATCAATTCTAAAGATACAATGTTCATGATCCATGTCAACACTGTTGCATTGACTCACTCCCAGTCATCGCCCAGATCTTCAGTGAGTTGAGATTTTGTGCAACTTCCATCAATGAACCCTAATTTCCTCTTCGCTCGCAACACAATCACCATAGCTTTGCTCCAAATGGAATAGTTTTCCGTTCCTTTTAGCTGAATTGAGATAATCACATTGCTAGGATTATCTGACTGTTGTAGGAATAATGGATGTCTGAGGTTGTCGATGTCTAAATTTGTCATTGTTGAGCTTCAGATCAACTCAGAGAGCAATTCGACGGACTAACAGTATTATCTTCACAAAAAACTAAAATTGAACTTGCTATGTCCTCGATTGATTCACTCAAGCTCCGATACCATGATAAATGAACTTTGAGTCTAACTCAACCCCAAAAGCTAGCTTATGAGGTAAGGATTGCCCAAGACCATATAAGGAGACCAAGGACCTCAAATCCCTCCGATGTGGGACAACTCAACATCTCCCTCACGCCCAAGACTGTATACTGGAGCGTGGACAACACAAATGGGGACCCAACATCGGTAACAATAATTGAGTTGGTTTGACTCTGATACCATAATAACATTAGAAGAAGATTCTAAAAGAAATTCAATCCTGAATTACAGAGAATGAGAAAGGCGTACAATGACTTATTAGCCAACACACTGTACACGTGAGAATTCATAATTAATTCCTAATCACTAACTAATTAACTAACTCTGCTACTATGCACAACTGTCACCTAACAAACTTTGTCACCCTCTAAGCTTTCATCTGTGCAACTGTCAACCTAACCATCTCAACAAAAAATATTGAAGAAAAAAAAGTACTCCAATTGTTATAGATTGAAAGGAGAGATGTATTAGTGAAAAAAAAGGCATGACACATGGATTATCAACGAGGTGGCATAGCATGGTACGTGGACAATCAATATAGTGACAAATGACGTTCTTAATTAGATGAGTTAAAGAATGTGAAAAAGACACAGGAAGAACACCCACGGGGTTACACTGAGAAAAGATTCGGACTTGACACCTGTAAATCGGGAAACAACAACGGAATGAATAAAGGTTGTTAAGAAGGGAAGATGCGCGAACTTGTCATAAATACGGAAGGGAAATCGATACAGTTACAAGAAATCTTTAGCCATAAATATTTCCGTTTCAATTGTATATGGTAACGAGCAATCAAGGCAATTAATGTCATTAGTGAGCCCGAATTAAATAAGGGAACCGTTATAATTATATACTTCTATAAAAGGACTGAAACCTCATTTATAATAGCATCGGATAATTAATAAAATTTATGCCATCATTCTTTATTTTATTCTCAAAGTTCTAAACCGTAATTTTGGGAATAATTATCAATCTGTTTCTTATTTGCTTTGTCAATTATTTTTATTCGTTGATTTATTCTTCAAATTATTAGGGAAAGTGAAATAAATCGTGGTTATCACTAACTCAATATATTGACTTTGGCCGAAAAATTTATTTTTGAATTAAACAAGAGCAAACTCGAAATATTAGTTCAAAATATCAGTTTAATTGGTCACAAGAATAATACAAAAACCAAAAATAAACTATTGTCTTGTCCAAATCTCCATACTCGAAGAGAAAATCCAAAATATCTCCAAAAGCTTTGTGCTTGTGAATAACGTGTATATTTGGTTAATGGACCCCATTGATTGACGTAGCTTGCACATTAATTACGTGTCAAATACAAACCGGTCCAAAAGATGAACAACGGATATGAGTAGGTATGGCACAACACAAAGATGATACATGGTGTGTTTGGTATAAGGAAAAAAGTTTTTTTGTAGAAAATGTTCAAGAACACACTTAATAATTTTATTTATTTTTTGGTGTTTGATACGCAAATTAAGAAAAATAACTTATCAATAATATTCATAAATAATTTAGATACAATAAACATGAAGCTATAAATTTTTAAACCAATAACCTTTCGAACTCACAAATTTTATAAACTTTTCAACCGAAAGATGAAAAAACTAAAATTGAAAAGACATAAAAAAAATATTTTTTTCTGGGGTAGGGTGTGCAGAAAAACGAAAACACAGAAATTTAAAATTATAAAAAAGGAAGTAAAAAAAATATATTTTTTTTGGGGGGGGGGGGGGGGGGGGGGGGGGGCTGCTTTTTTAACCCATCTATTGGT
>ML264321.1:154539-181546 GCA_005239495.1 Nicotiana undulata
GGGGGAGGGAGGGGATAGGAGGGTCGATAGTGACGGAATTTCTTTTTGAAATTTGACAAAAAAAAGCCTTTTTGGAGAGAGGGATGGGGTGGGTAGGCGTGAGGTGGTGAGGGTGGGGAAGGTTGAGAAGGAGTTTTGAAAAATATTTTCCTCTTTTCTCTTGATAAGGAAAACATTTCTTCCAACTGGAGGAAAATGAGTTCATAAGAACAATATTTTCTAAAACATTTAAGCCAACCAAACATGGGAAAATTGGAAAACATTAAAAAAGACCCAACCTTTGCCGAAACGGTTTATCGGAAACAGTTTTTTACCTTTACATGGTAGAGGTAGAATTGCGTATATACCATGTCACTTGTGAAATTTCCCTAACTTTGTTATTATAGTATTTCGAGGTTCAGTAGCCATATTAGGGTCCCGACTATTTTGAATGTGTCCGCATAAAATTTATTAAAGGAGAAAATGATGCAATAACTTTTTTTTATTTCTAGAACTCAAACTTCTAATTAAGAATGAAGGGATTTTACCCATCCGATCATAATTCTTGGCGATAGAACTCAACCATTAAACAAACTGCATATCGCAGCAACGCTTTTCCACAACCAAATACAGACACTCAAAAAGTAGAACAAAACATATTCAAAATAAAATGAAAGCTTTGAAAATTGTTTTTTTCTGGAGGACCGCTAAAAAATAATTGTGGCATTTGTTTGGAGTTTTAAGGTTGACTTTGAAAGCTTAGTTTTTGAGTTTTTATTGATTGTTTGAGATATTTTTTGAAAATTTTATCAACTTTATTTTCTTTTCTTTTGAAGATTTTCCAACTAATTTTTTCTAAAGACAGAGAATCCTTTGAAGAATACAATAGCGCTAAAAAGGCTATTAGTAAAACCCGAGGGGAAGGTGTTAGGGATACAAACTAACACGACTGAGAGAGAAGAAAGATAAGGATTTAAACCAGATGAAGCGTATTAAAGACATTCTTAACAAGCGTTGACGAAAGATGATGAGATCAAGGTGAAATGGAGAGGCTATTTTGATAAGGTGTTCAACTCGGACCAAGAGAAACATTTTGGATTTCCACACATATGTGTACGATAGAAAACCTTAGCTACTCTCGTAGAATTAGGCCGACGGAGGTAAAAGACGCCATGGAAGTATGAAGATTAGAAAAACTCGTGGACCAAATAGTATCCATAGAGAGGGTTGAAAGTGTCTTGGAGAGGTTGGAATAGAACAAGTTACCAAGCTATTCAACGTTATACTAAGAAGTGGTAGCATGTCCGACGAGTGAACACCATATATGAAGATTCTGATTTAATGAAAACTCAAGGGGAGAAATTCAAAAATAGCCAGATTTACAAGTGGTCATTCAAACATAGCCACAATTTCAAAAGTAATCGAAATTTAGCCACTTTTCATGTAAAGATACATCTGAACAAAAACATTGTTCAAAATCCAGAAAATACTCCAGATTAATGTACTGGAATTCCAATATAATGTACCGAAACTCCAATATATTATACTGGAGTTCCAGTATAATATACCGGTCTAGCATAATGTGCTGGAAGTTCATACACAGGTGCTCCAA
The DNA here is from genome assembly GCA_005239495.1 of Nicotiana undulata. Classification (NCBI taxonomy): domain Eukaryota; kingdom Viridiplantae; phylum Streptophyta; class Magnoliopsida; order Solanales; family Solanaceae; genus Nicotiana; species Nicotiana undulata. The sequence goes on from ML264321.1 coordinate 156,131, forward strand.
TCTCTAGTATATTATGCTGGAAATTTTCACGTGTTAGAGTTCTAGCTTAATATGCTGGAAGTTCATACACATGTGCTCCAATCTCCAGTATATTATGCTGGACCGGTCCCTGTTGCAGCAAAATAGTGGTTATTTTTCAATGACTTTGCAAACGCTGGCTATTTTTGAATGACTAGTCCGAAAACTGGCTAGCCCATGCTATTTTTTACAAACCCAAGGCCTGTATATCCACCCAGTACTCTTACGGGCTAAAAATATCGAAAATACCAAGTGAATATGATGATATAAATATTGCATAGACCTCTTTATAAAAATACAACCTATTTCATACCAACCAACCAACTACATTGTGATTCCACACTTTCATAAAAACAACCTTGTTAATGTAAAGAATTAAATAGAACCAATGAAAAACTGTTCAAAAATAACCACAAAGATAACATAACATCACATAGGAGGACTTTTTGATTAAAGCTGTTCAGGTTGTACCTCCTCCATATACTGAACAAAGACCAAGTAAACTTCCTCATTCAAAAGATGGAGCAAGGCACTCATCAACCATGTCGACAAGGTTAGGGTTTTCCAATGCTGCAGCTACCCGTTCTTTATCATTCAACTGCTTATTTACTGCAGGCAGAAAAATAAATAATCAGTTGCTGGATAAAAGCAATAGCGATCTATTACTACAACAACAACAACAAACCCAGTATATTCCCACCAGGTGGGGTCTGGGGAGGTGGGGTCTGTAGGCAAACCTTACCCCTACCTAACAGGTAGAGAGGTTGTTTCCAATAGACCCTCGGCTCAGGAAGGATAATAAGAAGAAGAGAAAAGCAATAGTGAACTACTCTTAGAAAAACTTTCCTGCGCTAATGCTTTATGATATAACTTATAACATATAGTAGTACTAACAAAAAGGGTGATCGATATACGAAAAGGCCATATACGATAATTACAGCTCATGAGCTTTGCCGGGAAAAGGAAGATACCCTTTTGTTAAAGCAGAATGACAGATAGATAGAGGGTAATGGTTATGACAGATATACCTGCGGCTTCTGTAGCATGAGTACCGGGTGCTACTCTGATATCCACCTGGCAAGACAACAAAAATTATGTTATTGGAAAACAAGCAAACTGAAAACTTGCAAATAGATTAAGATTTCCAACAATTTAAAGTCACAGCTAGTAATCAACTAAAATCTTCACTTATAAACTATTTGCGTAATGTTCCAACAAAATTAATTCCAATACTAGTCTACGCATCATTATTTCGTTCTTGTAGTTTAAAGATGCAACTATAAAGTTGAAATAACATATAGAGACTGGTTACAGGTCTGATACAGGTGATCCATATTATGTATGAACACCCGATAAGTAGTTAAAGCACAAAAAATATTATGTATGAACACCCAATAAGTAGTTAAAGCACAAAATATGTTTGAAGTCCAAGGAAGCACCTTTGAAGTTGAGTTATTAACAGTTCTAAGATAACACACACACATAGCAGCATGTGACATCAATGCTTGATCAGTAACCTCTTTTCCAGTAATCTGTATTATGTGAATTGTTGACTTCTATAATATCATGATAGTATATCACTTATAGTATAAAATTCTATCAACTGTAATATGCTTTTGACGGGAAAAGATCAGGGGCGGATGCATGCTTACCGAAGCGGTGTCACGCGACACTGTTTGGTCGGAAATTTTTACTAAATATATGTATTGATACTGTACGTAAACGGATAAGTAGAAAAAAATGACACCACTTAGCATAAATTGTGTCTTGGTGTGTTGATTATGCTCCTAATTTTGCTCTAGGAGGTCAAAGGTTCAAACCTCAACTAGCACATTTTTTTTCTTTTGCAAATAGTTGAGAGAGCCTTTGTGATTACAAATTGTGATAATGTGGAATTGAACTCGGGTCCTTTTCTACTTAAGACTCAACAAAACCAATAAACTAAAGCTATTTCTTGTCTAAAATTATGATAATCAAAGTTATATTCTGGTTCTTCTATAAATTTCGACACCGCTTACAAAAATTCCTGTGTACGCCCCGGAAAAGATGTGTAACACACGAGTCAGTTGAATCGAAATACAAGGGTGATAAAGCATACCTTATAACGTGAAGGCAAACATCGCATAAGTTTCACACGCAAGCATAATCCAATAACGGTTGCCATGCTGCAATGTTCAACAGTTGGCGTGAATGTGACCCTGAATCCAAGAACTCCCCCTTCTTAGACAACATGAAAATGCTACTTACAAGGAATCAAAGCAGAAACATATGAAACAGATTCATTTCTCACCTTACATAGCTTCGCTCGTCATCAACCTCAATGGCATCTTCTGTTATAACTTTCAGCTCTTCCAGAGAATAGGGATGCTCTGGATCTTTTATATCTCTAAGATGGTGTAAGAATGTTAAGGAATGATTAGCTTTTCATAGCTATGAAGTTTCCCCAACTAATCAAACTTCATACTTGGTTAGTTCCCTTCTAAACGATACAATGATGACCCAAAGGGGGAGAAAAAGATTTAGAAGGAATCCTATCGAAACACACAGTCAAATGTATTGTCCTCATGTCACTCGGTGAATGACACTAAACATCTGTGAAGCAAGAGGAAAAGTATGAAACTACGTAAAAGTTCATCAAGCAGAGTAAACTGAAGACTGCAATCATGTATAAGCAATTAGTCACACTGACCCATATGTTAATCGAATAGGAAGTATACAAAGATAATCTATCCCTGATCGAAGAGTCTCACCTCAAACCAGAACTGAGGGAAGCATGACCCTAAAAATTTCATGACATGTGATCCTAATATAATCTACCATTTCCCAGGAATAGCAAAACAATACGCACTTCAATTTGTCTTGGCCGAAATCCCAAAAATGTAAAAACAAATGTTGAAGGTGCAAATAATGCATCACACCCCCCCACCCACCACACACACAAAAAATAATAATAATCAAAAAGCAAATAAATTCATGAAAATCATATGTCAACTTCTTTAGTGAAAGGCATCCAGAAAAATCAAACTAAAGATAGCATTGTCATGTTTCTACAAAAACGGAGCATAGTGACTGACATGTTCTCCCATCCTCCTACATCTCCCCTATTTCTGTAAAGCAGGATTAGTATTTGGGGGTACAACACTCATGTGGCGTGGAGAGAGTGAGGTGAGGATTTCCTTTCCAAACATTTATAGATCCTCGTACCAGGAGAGCTTACAATCCAACAGATTCATATGATACATGAAGGGGAAGTCCATTGGGGTTTGAAATTAGGAGGAACCTCTAGGATTGGGAGATAGGAGAATCCCAAAACCTGGTTGACCTTCTGTACAGACAGAAAGCGTCATATGCTACATCGTATCTATGGAGACAGGGAGAGAATAGGGACTGCTTGTTCACAGTTAAGTGTCAACTTTCCCACACCTTTCTAATTGGGAGCCCAGAAAGGTGTGTTTCTTTGAGTGGTTGACAGCGAGGGGAGTGATACTGACAGCGAAAGATCCAGCGGAAGAGGAGGATCACCTATGTTAGTTTGTGCTTAAGTGAAGATGCTTGGATGAAGACATAGACTATCTACTGCTGCACTATCCGGTGGCTGCGCGTTTGTGGTCGGTAGTCCTAAATTGGTTTGGAATGCAATGGGTGATTTCGGGTACAGTAAAGGACGTGGTGCACAGTTGGGCCTTCAAAATCGAGAGCATGGTACTTAATATGCCTACTTCACTCCAACTTCATTATTTAGGCTTTAGCCAAAATAATAAGTAACAGAATATAAAAAATGATCTTACTATACCAGAAAAGAAAAAGCTTACAAAAATATTTCGTGTACTAAGGTGCAGAAGTTTTTCTCACTTTTGCGGTGAACTACGTAGCAAGAAATATATATACCAAAAACAACTATAAAGAAAAGAAGCAGAAGTTCTTTTTCACTTCATCTTTCACATTGAACTACAGGGCACATCAATAAATATCAAAAACAACTACAAAAAATTTAACTCTAGTTTGCAAATTCAAAATCCTCTAGGTAATCTGCAGTGTAATATGTTAACGCTACTCAAGAGATTTAGCATGCTAGTACTGCTCCATTTCAAAACTGAATGATTAAGCATAAAACTCTCACAGATTTTGAAGCAGATGAGTTTTAGCCTCATAGATATTCCCTTATCATAGAAAGATTAATTCAAGTCTAACTTAACAGACTAAGAACACTATCGGATTTCAGCCAATATTGGCTGAATGATGATAGAATGCAATCATTCAGAAGGATATCAAAAATTTCGAGCTGGTCGATAGCTTCAGCTGCATATTCATCCACACTTTGACCACTCCTAGCTCGACGCTCCTTCTTTTCATACACAGTGGGGTTGGCATTTATCAATTCAGAAACCATTTTCACGTCCGACCTATATAAGATTCACCTGGCAGTAATGATGTCTACAAAGATCAAAACACAAAACCAATTTCTGAGCTAAAGAAATTTCTTTGCAATAGTAAATAAATAAATTTAATAAACTTCAAATTCTTTCTGAATCATTAGCTAAAACAGCTGCTTCATTTTAAACCTCTCTTTGCATCAAAACAAAAGATAGAAATCTCTACGAAAAATCCTCATCAAATACCCAAAAAAGAAAAACACTAACAAAATATTCCACCCGTCCCAATTTATGTGATACTCTTCCTTTTTTAGTTTGTCCCAAAAACAATGATACTTTTCCATATTTAGAATCAATTTAACTTTTAACTTCTCATTTTACAGTATTTGGTACTACTTATCCTTTATCTCTCCCCTTTTTCTTTTCTCTTCCCTCTTTCTTCCTTTCTTGCTTTCCACTTCTTCTTAACCCTTCCTGATCCGAGGGTCTATTGGAAACAGCCTCTTTACCTGTTAGGTAGTGGTAAGGTGCGTACATACTACCCTGTCAAGACCCCACCTGGTGGGAACATACTGGATTTGTTGTTATTGTTGTTGTTGTTGTATTTTACCGTCTAGCCACACAAATATCTATGGCTTGTTTCGACCATAAGTTTCAAAATTCTTTTTCTCTTTCTTAAATTTTATATCCAATCAAACATCATCACACAAATTTTCGAAGGAGGAGAGTAATAGTAAGCCTCATGAATTTCTTTGAACAAACTAACAGAATCATGTGCACAAACTCATATATCGATGAATTAACTAGAATAAGACATTTACTCATCTAGACCCAAGTGGAAAAACATAAAAAAAATCACAAAAATTTCTCTAAGGGTCGTCGGAATTTCCCCCAGAAAGAATCATAATAAGCATAAAGAGTCAAGTTAAAAAATCACAAATTCAATAAGAGAAAAACAAAAAGTATGTGTTTTTAGTAGATTCAACTTACGAGTTCGATTTCCAATCTGAAAAAGTCTGTTTGACGGATATGGTGGAAGAAGCGGATGTTGGCGGGGAAGAACAACTCCTAAATCTTGGGACCTAAAAACTTTCTTCTTTGGGTTTAGTTATTCTAGTTTACCTTTTTATCAGCAAGAACTAATTGAGGAGAACTGTAAATAAATATAAAAATTTCTTCTATTCAAATTAAAATGAATATAAAAGATAATTTTGCCCATATTTTTATTCATTAATGTTCTCTTGTCAAACAAATCATATAACTAAAATTACATTTGTAATGAATTATAAAATATAGTTTTTTTCTAAAAAAATCTTCTACGTCCACTTACAATTGAGTAGAAGAAAACAACTCTACAAAAAAATGATTTATGTGGAAAATATTTTTAAAAAAAACAAGTAGTAATTTTATTAATTTTTTTGTGCTTGGTACGCAAATTAAGGAAAATAACTTGTCAAGAGTATTCATAAATAATTTAAATACAACAAACATCAAGTCATAAACTTTCAAACCAACAACCTTCCACGTCCACAAATTTCATAAACTTCCGAAGCGCTAAATTTTCGAAACTGTGAAATTTCGAAATCGTAAAATTTATAATTTCAAAACATGTAAACTTCCAAACACATAAACCGCCGAACTCATAACTTTGGAACTTGTAAAATTTCAAACTGATAAATTGAGGATGAAAAAACTAAAACTGAAAATATATCAAAAAATATATTTTTCTTTCCGGGGGAGGGGTGTTGGGGGAATAAAAAAACAAAATTTGAAATTACAAAAAAACAAGTTAAAAATAAAATTTATTTTTGTGCGGGGTGGGTGGTGCAGAACAACGAAAAAACAGAAATTTAAAAGTAAAAAAAAATGTGTGTGGGGTAGGAGGTAAGGATAGATGGTGCAGACAAACGAAAAAACTGAAATTAACAAAAAAAAAAATCTGGAGAGTGGGGGTACCGTGGGTTTAGGTGGGTGGGGGGGGGGGGGGGGTGTGGGATGTGGGTTGGTGAGGATGGAAAATAGGGGGAGTAGGGGGTGCAGACAAAGAAAAAACAGAAAATTGAAAGAAAAAAAAAAGCCTTTTTGGAGAGTAGGGGTAGGTGGGGTTAGATGGGTGGATATGGGGGTATGGGGTGGGTTAGTGAGGGTGGGGAATAGAGTGAGGAAGATTGAGAAAGAGTTTTGGAAAATGGTTTTACTTATTTGGATAAGGAAAACATTTTTCTCCAATAGAAAAATATTTAGGAAAATATTTAAGCCAACCAAACATGTGAAAATAGAAAAATATTTTCTTTCATCCCAAACACACCCAAAGTCTCTAATATTTTATTTGCCAATCTTCTTCATTAATCTTTAATTAACTTGTTTGAAAAGGCCATATAACTAAAATTATATTCATTAAAACCATAAAAAATTAAGTGACAATTTTTTTTTAGAAATATATTAATAAGTGGTGGAGTCAAAAATTTTACCAAGGGAATTCGAAATATTAAAAAATAATTCGAACAAGCCAAGAGGATTCAACAACTATTATTATGTATAAAAATAATTTTATTTTTTGGCGAAAGAGGTTCCCCTTTCGCCACCCTAGCTCTGCCCGTGTTAATGGTAACAGCCTAAAATTTGATTTTTTTGTTTTTTTGATAATTAACTTTTATTATTTACCAAAGTATCTATTTACAAGCAGTATCTCAAGCCTTAATTTGGACACAAGGCCCCAAAATACAAGTATCTCATCTCACCACCTCTCATTTCTAGTTACATGGCCTATATTATGGGCAGAAGTTTAATCTATTGAGTGTTCTATACAGCCTTGGCTTCATACTTCCTCTATAATGTATTTCTTGAATAGTCATCCTCGTAACATCTATACTGCTTCTCTTCGTCTGTTGAAAAATTCTATAATTCTCTTCCATCCAAATATGATATACAACAACTGCTAATATAGTCCTGTAAATCTCTGCTTGGGCATGCCTCCCATTTGCGTGTGTATTGGCCCATGAAATCTCATCTTCCCATGGCAGTACTTGCCTGATTATCCATTGTCATAAAAGTAGCTTTTGCCACACATTTGCGGAGTATATGCATTAAAAAATAGGTAATGGTGGTGGCTTTCTAGATCAGCTTCACATAACGAGCATGTTTGACAAGTTATGACACCCCATTTGCTCAGCCTATCTCGGGTATACAACATGTTATGGATTGCAGGATACAATATGAACAACCATTTTGGACATCCTTGGTTGTTACATGTAAGTCGTCTCCAGTTTACTTTAGGAAAATCACCGCGAAGCTTGTTATACATCTCCCTTATAGAGTAGTTTTCAGCATATAGAACCTCTCTTTTGTTGATCCATGTTTTACTCAAATACTTTGCAGCTTGTAGCACCTTCTTAATTACCCAAGAAGTTTGGTTTCCTTTTATTTCCCAAGGCATCTTCCCTTTTATATAGTACACATGAATCCACAAAATCTACGGTCTTTCCTTCTTTTTACATATGTTCCAGAGGTGTTTTAGAAGAGCAACCTTGTTCCATATGAGCATATCTGTAACATTTAGGCCCCCTACAGACGTTGGAAGACATAATTTTTCCCACGCCACCATAGCTTCTTCTTTGTATCAACCTCCCCTGTCCAGGGAAACCTTCTACATATTGTTTCAATCCTATGTAGCACTGATTTGGGCAAGGGAAAAAATTTGAGCCCAGAACGATTGCACAATAGTTAACACACTTTTGATTAGTTGTAATCTCCCTACATATGACAAAAATTTGGTAGTCCAACTGATTACCCTTCCTAGCATCTTGTCTATCAAAGGTTGGCATTGCCCAACTGTAAGCTTTTTAGAGCTTAAAGGAACTCCAAGGTATCTAAAGGGTAGGGAACCAACAGAGAATCCCAAGGCTTGGATGATTTCTTGTTGGGTTTTTAGTGATACTCCTCCAAAGTAAATGCTGCTCTTAATTGATTTGCAATGAGTCCGGATACCCCAAAGGATTGTTGAAAGCAACTATATAGCATCTTTACTGAAATTGCATCACCCATACAAAAAAGAAGCAAATCATTTGCAAAACTAAGTTGCACTATGTGTAGCCTTTCACATCTAGGGTGGAAGTTAAAATCTGACTTCTCTTTCAGGGTTTTCAACAATCTAGTCAAGTACTTCATTGCCAGAACAAATAGATATGGGGACATTGGATCTCCTTGCTTCACCCCTCTCTTGACTGTAAATGGAGGGGTAGGACTTCCATTAATGATTATGGAATATGACATTGTTTTAACACAACCCATGATCCATCCTACAAACTTCTCGGGGAACCCCAGTCCTCTTAGCATCTGCTCAAGAAATACCCATTCTACATGCCTTCTGCATATCTATTTTCAACATGCATCTGGGTGATACTCCTTTCCTGCCATATTCTTTAACCAATTCATGACTGAGCAGCACATTGTCGGCTAACGCTCTACCAGGCACAAAAGCAGCGTGGCTATGATCAACTAGAATCTCCATCATAGGTTGCAATCTACTATTAATCATTTTTGACACAATTTTGTACAGAGTAGTACAACAGGAAATAGGCATGCATTCCTTAATTGAGGAAGGGTTTTTCACTTTAGGGATCAAGGTAACCGAGGTAGTATTTATAAGCTGGTACATAATACTTGTTTCAAAGTAGTCCAATACTGCCTTAGTTACATTATCACCTATAGTAGGCCATGCCTTCTTAAAGAAGTATGAGTTAAATCCATCTCCTGCCGGTGCCTCTTCATGTTATCTATTTCTTTCAGAGCTTGCATTATATCTTCCTTTGTGAGTGGTTTTATGAGTTGAAGTTGTTTACTCCTGTTAAGTCTGGTCCCATCATGTTGAACTCCAGGATGTATTGCTGGCAAGTTTGTAGAGGCTGAGCCAACAACTGCTTATAGAAACCCATTATCTCCTTCTGTATCTCCTCAGCGTTGTTGATCATTCCACCATATTGTGATGTGAGTATTCTGATTTTGATTCTGTGCCTTCCTTCATTTCATACTGGCAAAGAAATATGCAGTGTTTGAATCCCCGAATTTGATGTTCTGCACCCTTGATTTTTGCTTATATATGCTTTCTTCAATGAGGCTCCATTGTTCAAGTTGCATTCGGAGACTTTTTTCCTTCTCAAATTGCTCTGTACTCACATTAGCGTCCCTCATTTGATTCTGCAAATCTTTCAATTCAACTCTGAGCTTGTGTATCATCTCAGTAACACTTGTTCTGTTATTAAGATTCTTCATTGCTTTCCTGATTTCCTTTAGATTCTGTCGTATCTTAGCCATCTTCCCATCAGACAGGGCCCAATTTTCCTGTATTGTCTTTCCAAAGTCTGGATGTTTAGCTAAGTAGTTAAAGAACTTGAATGGCTTTTTCCCAGTCTGAGGTGATGCTTCTATTTGTATACTCATTGGAGAATGGAGTCTGAGGTGATGCTTCTATTTGTATGCTCAGTGGAGAATGGTTTGAGAAATGAGGGTCCATTATCTGAACCTGTAGTGGAGGCATGTTAACCATCCAAGCAATATTTACAATAGCTCGATCAATCCTACTATACACATGGTTATTAGTCCATGTATATGTCCTTCCAACAGTTTGCAATTCATTCATCCTGCAATCTTCTATGAATTCTTTGAAGTCCTTGGTTTCATGCTCTTGTACTTCACTGCCATGGCTTCTCTCCTCAGTAGACAATATAGATTTAAAATCCCCCATGATCAGCCAAGGAATTGTCATTTGTGCATCCAAACTTCTTAGGGGTCGTTTGGTATGAGGTATAAGAAGGTATAGTGCTGGTATAAAAATTTAATACCACTTTAATCCATCGTTTGGTTAGCAAATCAGGTATAAGTTATCCCAAGATTAAAATTAACATCGAGATAACTTATACCTTGCAGAGGGTGGGTAATTAGCATCGGTATAACTTATACATTCTTCTTACAAATTATGCAATTGTCATATTTAATACAACATACCAAACAATGGATAAAGAACAATCCCAGCATAACTAATCACAGCATAACTTATATCAGTATAACTTATCGCGGCATAAATCGTATTCAAACCAAACGACCCTTAGTTTACTCCACAACTCACCCCTAGCATGTATCGTGTGCAACCCGTAGATAGCTGAGAAGTGAAAACTTATCTATTTAAATTTAAAGAATAAAATATTTCATTGGATATTACGATTATTTAGGTCTTTTGCATACAAATTCACTTGCAGAAGATCTCTTATACAATACAATACAAAAAAACTCTCTTAACTATATTCTCTATATATATTTGCTTTTAGGAAAACTGCAATCGAACACTATTGACTACTACAAAGCCATATACCCTAATATTTTCAATATTTCAATCAATGAGCACAAAGAGCTTTAAAAATAATAATCAGCACACGTGAAAAAATTCCCAGTTATCTGTTGCTGTTTTCATCCATTGAACACTCAGAAGCAGTATCATCCAACGTTGAGGTTGAAGTTGTGTCGACCGAACTACTATCACTATCTGAAGATGTACAGGTTTGATCCTCCATTGGTTGTTTCAAGTGCCAATACATTATACTTGCTGTGAGCGTAAGGATCATCTTTTGATTTACCTGATTGAAGCACACCACTATATTATGATTTTGTATAAAACAGTTAAGGCACTAGCAGAGGCAGAAATTTCATCAAGCAGATTAGAGGGATGCTCTGTGTTTAGGGGAATTAATAATATAAAAGTTTTTCCAACTATATACACAGTACAATTTTCAGGCGAACGAATTGGTAAACGTGGCTTAGCCACCGAGTAGAGGACACAACAAATGTGGAGAGATTTGACTTGATTTATTTACTACTAGAGGCAGCAAATCCACATTATTGGCCGAAACTAAAGATAGGATGCATCAGTTAGCCATGCATGTCGAGTGGGGATTAGAGAATGCAAGTGCGAAAAAAAGATAGTTAACCAAATGAAAGATTACCTCAATCAGATCTTCGGGTAACAAAAATATTGAACATCCAAGTTTCCTTGCAATACTGATAATGTAGGTTGCGTTCATCTTCTTCTGCTCCTCTGCATCACCAAAGATTTGGTTTAGCTAAAAAGTCATATGTAGGAGTAATAATCACGACTGAAGGGAGAAATACAAAATAATAAGTCACTCAAAAAGGTACTATAGATGACACACGGTCAATAAGCTATTTGGCTGAACAAGCATATAAAGCTACTTTAACTACTTTGAATGATCTCAATTGGTCAGGATTATCCAGGTTATAGGTGCCCCTATTCCTCTTTCTCAATTTGACAGCCATTTCTTCAGAATGTTTGGATGATTCATACTGTTAACCAGTGCATGTTTCGACTCTCTAGAATGTGGATATGTCATAGGAAAAAAGCATAGACCGATTTCATTGGCAAAAAAGGACATTAGTTAAGACATAGCAAACTGGAACTGTGAGCCCTTTCTATTAAGACCTTGGCACCTCCCTTACCTAGGGAATACTATTAAAGTATCATCTGACTAAGTGATGCTGAAGTTCCTTTTCCATAAGTTAGAGATGCTTCATAGCATGCTTCATAGCGCCCCAAGTGGGTTGTCAATGTATAAAGGATAGAAAATCTAGTAAACGTTCACAAATATCACCATATTCAATCATTTAATATTTTAGAAACCTTCATAAAGTGGTTGTGGAGCTTCAATTATAGGAAAATGCGTTAGTGTAGATTTATTGTGCTACTCCCTGATATGCAGTTCAAGGTACGCTCTCTTTGCAGCAAGCTCAAAAGATTCAGCCGGGCATCGCACAAAATTTCCATCCAATAGTACTTTGATAGGATTTGCTATTAGTAAAATAAAAAGAACAGAAAAGAAATAGAGAGAAAGAACAATGCCTCGTGTTGATACTAACAAGCAACTAAATTAAATCGGAACAACTGAAAGAAGGAACCTATTAGAAGTCTGAAATAAGTTACCAGTTTCTCCTTTTGTAACCATACTCCAGTTAACAGCTCGAGGGTGTACAGCGCTAAGAAGCTCAAGGAAAAAGATGCCATCTGACAAACTCTTATCCTGTAAATTTAAGAGAGTCAGTTCTGGGTCTCACATTAATAGGAGGTAAAAGAGGCGTATGCTAGCTAAACTTGTGAGGTATCAACTCAATAAGCAATGCCTCATCCAACAATAGGATACATGATCCGAAAATAAAACCAGGTGTCCAATTGAAATCACGGATTGTATAGAAGTTATAAACTTCCTGCACGAGCCATATCATGTAAGTTTCCACCAGGAAAAAAACTTGATTGTTACATTTAGTCAAACTGAAAGTTCGATGGTTAGGGGTTTACATATCATATGTATACATGTATAGTCTGCTTAAGTAAAACTTGAGCTTGAGCTTGATGAGGACACAACACTATTTTCACCTCTTTTAATTACCCAGCACAAAACATTTCAAAGCAAGGTTCAAAACATTGAAAATAGATTCTATGTGCACACACACGCACACACACGCTCGCAAAGACCATGCTTTATCAGAATAATCAATGAAGGCCTACTCAACTCTATTGTTCTGAATCTAAAAAGACCGATCTTTAGAAATTATACCTTAAAACTAGCCATGCGACTCTTGCTTCCTGAATTTCTTACTTTGCTGTTGGACCACTCCAAAATATGTGCATCAGTGATTTCCTTCCCATTAGAATGAAATCTCAAATTCTTCAAGAGCTGAAGCATGTTACATCGCATTAACTGCCACAAGTAAGCTGAAATAGGGGACGGAGAATGTTGGTCCATAACAGTTTGAGTTAGCCACCCAACCCCCACAAATAACCAAACAAAGCATGTTGATATTACAGAAATAGGAGGAAAAAAGGGGATATCACTTACCCAATATTAATTTCTTATTTCCCTGTACAATGTCATTTCCAGCAATATTTACAAGAGAAAACTTCAGTTGTTTCCCAATCTTCACAACTTGGTTGCAATTCTCTACTTTTCTGAAGGGCATCTTAATTGGAGGCTTAGTAGCAATTTTCCAATTAACAATTCCAGGAGACACCTTGTCAAGTGTCTCTAAAAGCAACCATCTGGAAAGACACAAACATTAATTATATTGAAATAAAAGCGTGCACGCAGACACACACACTCATAGAAGTGGTCTTCGTATTCTTTACTCTTTCAAAAACCAGATAGAGTTATAATTTTCCATATGTCGTTGCATGAGCAAATTAATCACAGCAGAGTTCAAATTCTTTATCTTTTAAACTTAGTCAGAAAATTTCGTAGTAACATAAAACAAGCCCCACCACGATAGCGAGAGTTTGCGATACTAGAGTACCATGGTAGCACTCACCCATTTCTGAGATCTTCAAAAACATTATCTATGTAAGCTGAATTTCCAAGACTATTGATCCAAAAGCGGAAAGCTCTCTCTTCCCTGGACATTTGAGCTTCATCCGGTGAAATCTCCAGAAAGGATATTTGCTTACTTTGAGTTGATAGCCCATTCCTGAGGTTCATGGTCAATTCAAGATAGAAACTAACAATCAAACAACTAAATTTTACAGTTAAATATAGCACTAATTTCACCATACATGCTATGAAGTGATTGTCTCTCAAACTTGACTAGCTGAATTGGCTAATCATACAAGTAGTTTGGTCAGTTTATCAAAATATTGAGGTGGCAAAAGGAACTGTATGCTTACTCTAAGTCTCTCTGCTAGCATTTGATGGCGTTTTTAAAAGAACAAGGGATAAAATGCAAATTAACATGGTCCATCAGTTGCATATATTCTGTCTATATTGCTAATGACAATTAAAAATACTAAAACCTTGGCCTACAACAACTGAAATTCTTTAAGAACACAAAAGGCTTAACCAGCAACAGCTGTCTTCTTCTCACAGATGTGTTGTAAACAAAAGAACAACGGAAATAGTCCGCAGGTTCAAAAGTTGAACTTATGAAAGAAACACTAGCTTCATACCTATGCTGAAAGATATGTGCCACAAATGCAAGGTTAAGATTTGGAGAACCTTCCACAATATCTTTTGCTGTTAAGTATCTTTTGCAACCCATCCTATCCGCATGTTCCAAAACAAACTTCGCTCTTGCTAAATGGTCTTTCGTAGTGAGCGTGGTAGGATTAGTGTGCTCTGGGGCAAGAACATTTAATAGGTGAGCATAAGCTTCTCCGTCCTACAAAAGCAAATGGATGGCTAAGAATCAGCATTATACACTCAAAATTGATAAAGAAATTACATGAAAGGGATGAAGAGGAAAGCTCTTTTGCTTTATTTCAGGTGTAGAAGTACAAGAAACCACTCATTCAATAAAACTAAAAAGCTTATTTAAGAACGAACCCTCAGCGTATAGAAATCTTTAAATTATGTGAACTGGCTGATCCTTAGTTTCAATGGAAAACTTAATTAGAACTTCTGGCATTGGAAATAAAATTACAAGCACCACAGACTCACTCTCGCTGAAGGGAAAAGATTATCTTTTAAAGACCAAGGAAAATATTGCAAATATTCAAATTTGCATGATGATGATGCAAATTCCAACTCATTTTTAATTACCTTTATGTCGGATGAGAAGTTTGTTACAATCTTCTCGTATTTGGCTTTCTTCAATTGAAAATTCATCCATCTAAGCAAGATTTTTTCTGGAGGTAGACTCATCAGCTCCTCCACATCCTGAAATCACAGATTTGAGATAATCAAGTATATAACACAAGTTCTGCCAAAACTGTCAATTAAAGAGGCATTGATACCTTGCTATCATCAACTAACTCCATCAACTGAGGTGTTTTCTTTAAATTGAGATCTGCCAATAGTTGAATCTGAAATAACATCAAAGAAAATCAATATCCTCATATCTTTTTGGTTATGATTTCAAGTCTTACGAGCAAAAATATATGCTGGTGACTTTTAAAATCTTAATGCTTATTCCTTCATCTTGTAAGATAAAACATTCGTACTAAAATAACCTCATTATTTCAAGGTTTTAAAATCCGCTAAAATTTTCATTAAGGACACATATAGAATTCTTACCTTAATAATCTGAGATATCACTCCAAGAACAAGATGCCTCTGGAAACCGACAGAAAAGACAATGTATTAGACCAGTACGTAACACTGCAGAAACTGAACTTATACTAAAAATGCCAGCCATAAAACCACACAGACCAGTATGTAACACTGCAAAAATTGAAGTTCGACAAAAAATGCCAGCCGTAAAATGAAACAGAAAAAAGTTTCACACTTATATAATTAAACTTGAATATGTCTTGAGGAATACGGAAAACATGAAGCACATTTTTGATTAACAATTAGACCATGATATTGCCTAAAAGGAGCACAGGATGGATGACTAAAATCAACATAATCCAGCCACAGGACCAAAGAACAAGATAATGTTGAGACTGAGCAGCACGAATAAAGACGATTGAATCATATCACTGAACATGCAAGAAGAGTTTTGGGTCACCCCTCATCCATAAGTTTCAGGGTTACATTCACATTCAAATGAAAGGAGAACGGCAAGCTAGCTGATATTACATGAATGCTGCTCAAAGCCAAGGGAAAGAATGCTATATTGATAGAGCTATTAGACTGTTACATGATTTTACGAGACTGACATGCCAGAAACAATGTTTCCAGACCCCAATTGATGGGATCCCTATGGTAACTCAACAGGGAACAGAGTCAAAACTAAAGATGTTGCGGAATAATGTCCTAAATTTATATGACAAATCCATTTGGAGGACAGATTGCTAATGTGAAAGTGATACATACCCTTCCTTCAATAAAGTCTTGAGTGCCTATATTGACTAGTGTACATCCAATTGCCTTAGCAGAGTTGAGGCACAAGGTATGATTTTCATTCCTTTCCCAAGGATTCAGCATTCTCTTCATATTTATTGCTCGTTCATCAATTGTTCCAGGTACTGCGACATTGATAAGCTTGCTGAAGAACAATATTTATTAACAATCTAGTCCAAGAAGTTTTACATATTTGAGGCATAGTATTAAATTATTAATATACAAAGAGAAAGATTTGATGCTCACCAAATAAGAACTCCATCCTTTGCAATCTCAAAGAGATCATTACTTGATGGATCAACAGGAAGGTATTTCTTCAAAAACTCATCATCAGCGAGATAGCTGTTAATATGCGCAACATATGATGCCTTCTCAGATTCACTGATGGTGTGGAGCAATGTAGAAGTTGCTGACTTGACAAAAGCTGATGAACTCTTTGCAGTACTTCCCATCCTTGCAGCAGCATGTGCTTGGATTTTCAAATAAACCTGTCACGAGTTCAACAATTCTTGCATTCTTAGATAAATCCACCAACAAATTCTTGATGAGTTTGTGATTAGAATTTACAAAGTTTAGAGACAGTGAAACTACTAAAACCAAAGGCTTGTAGTAGTTACGAAGAAGCAAACCTAAAATGTACTACTATTGTTATTTCTTTTGCTAAATGTAGATCTGGTTAAGCTTGCTAATATTCACTTATGTTTCCTTCTTCCTCTTCCTAGCTTTAACACAAATTTCATAGTTAAAAGTTCTCTTCGCTTTCGCCCCCAGTACAAAAGCTTTGTTGAACCTCGTTAAATCCTTATTTTACTTCTTTTCTCAATTTGATTTGTGTATGATTCTGCCCTAGTAAACCACGGGTATATTGCAACATCTCAAATCAAGTTTAAACTAAATTCAGCTTTTGTTCCCGACTGCAACAACAGCTTCTAAAAAGGAAAAAGCCTCTAATATCTTCTTCAAATTTGAAAATGCAGTTATGCAGAGTATAAGCTGAATCCAATGCGCCTAATACAAAATGCGATCGTGCATTACCTGAAGAAATAGCTCGAAATCAACGTCTTCATCCAAGTTTTTATAGGAATCTCTCAGAAACGTCTCTCTTTCTTGCTCCGCAAGATTCTCATCCACGTGTTTTAATCTCGCCATTTTGGAAGGTAAGTCCGCCAGCTTCAAACCTCCGTTTTCTCTCTTCATCGCATTGAACTACAAAGAACAAAAATCCTTAAAATGAACTGATCCTGATCAATCGATCAATATATAAAACAAATCAACTTCGAACTGATCCAAAATTAGTTGAACTGACGACAAAAGCAGAATTATCAATCAATTATAGAGATTGAACATTTCAAAACTTACGTGAGATTTCAAACGCCGAAGTTCGACCTGAGTAAACTGATTCTGAAGCCATGGATCAGATACAAAAACACCTACATATCCAGCCATTGTTTGATCCGCTGTTGATCAAAATACCGAAACGAAGAAGAGAAAATTGAAGAATTGGTTTGAATATCTCCAGATGTTTCTCTCACTAAGTTGAGTGAGAGAAGCATGTGATTTGAGAGGGAGAAGGCTGCCTAATAGTACAGTAGACTGGGGACAGAGAGGAGCTGTCAGTGTTCAAAGCTGTTCTGAGTAAAATTCAAATTATGACGGAATTATCCCTTTTTTGTTAACCGCTAATCCTTACATTAGCATAAACTTTTAAATTAAAGTAACATTTTTCATTTAGTGACGATAGATTAGAGAGTTATAACCACTGAGTAGGGGTGTACATGGACCAGGTTGACTCTATTTTTATCAAAACCAAACCAAATCAGCTATATCGGTTTCGATTGGTTCGGTTTTGTCAGGTTTTTCGGGTTTTTTTTTTGTTATACACGAATATTATTCGAATCTTACTTTATTAAAGTTATAGATCAAATTTTGATATGTGAATATATATATATAGTAAATATTGAAAAAATTGACAAACATACGATCTATTAAAATATTCCAATGAGAGAAGTTTGTTAGTAACACATTATAGTTATTTTTTTAGTCGTCTATCAATAATTTTCCGTCAACGTATGTTTTCAAGGTTAACACAAGAGAAGATTCCAAATATTTCTAAAAAAAAAATAAAAGAAAATTCAATATAAAGTCTTAAATATTTATATAAAAATTACATTAATATGTCGGTTTGGTTCGGATTTTTTTACTTAATACCAAACCTAGTCGGGTTTTTAATCGTTTTGGTTTGATTTTTCAGTTTAGAGCGGTTTTCCAGTTCGGTTTGAACACCCCTACCACTAAGACTTACTCGTTTATTAAATGCATGATAGTAGGCGATTTAGACTATATTTTCACCCTTAATGAACCATACTTTAGTGTGTTTTAAGTGCAAATAATGATAACAAAATGCTATGGTTAGTGTTTTTATGCTTTGCAGGATATAATCTATGATGGGAGATACTTTGGAGCGTTTTGGAGTCAATTAAGTGAGTTTAAGGCCAATCAAGAAGAACCTGTGAGAAAAGAACAAGAAAAAGGGCAAAGATTGTTGGAAGGGAGCCCACCGCGACCGCGGTCGACCGCAGCTAGAGCGCGGTGGGCAAGGCAGTAGATTCAGAAAGTGAGTCTTTCACCGCGGTCGGGCCGCGTTTCAGCCGCGGGCGAGTACTGGAAGGCCGGAAAATTGAAGGACTAAAGTGCAAAAAACGGAAATAATTAGCCTAGCCCTATTTAAACCTTATAAACTTGCCCAAGGAAGTTCGAAACTTGTTTTTAGACTCAAATAGGAGGCAAGCACAAGTGTGAGAAGACAAGCAACAATTAGAGTTTTTCTATTCTCTTTCTTCTATCTGTATTTTGAGAATTATGATTTCTTTCGAGCTTTTATTGTGTTTGAGTATGAATAGCTAACTTCTTTGATCTAAGATTTTGGTGCCCGTTGAGGATGAAATTATTGTTATGATAATATAGTTTTGCTTGGTTTTCAATCTCTATTTGTTCAACAACGTTCTTGTTGTAGTTGATTGAAGGGCCCTCAATTAGTTGTTCCTATTTAGTGTGTATCTACTCGAGTGATAGTGCATATTTAGGTAATTGTTGAACAACATCACTCCCAAAGTATAGGAGAGATTCATAACCGAGGGTTTAAAGGTTGGATTAGAGATAACGATACCTTGGGTGCAATTTAAAGTGAACTGTAATACAATTTAGCTAGCGTAACTTGAGAGAGTGCGTCTAGTAGATTATCATAATTATTTGAGAGAGATTTATGATAGCCTGAGTGTTCATGATTGATAGAGATAATTAAGCCAAAACTATAGGAAATATACAATAAGAGATTCCATCAACAGGGGAAACCACAACCTTAGACCTTTATCGCATATGATTACATCTAAATATTAGTTGTCTTTTAGTTTGTTTAATTTCATCAGATGTGGTAGTAAAAATACCGAAAAGTGATATTCATAACCTTTGGGGAAATTGATTATTGAGAATCTAGTAGTCTAACAACAACATTTGATACGTTAATTCCCTGTGGGATTCGACTCTGGGCAAAATACTCAGATCATATTTGCAACGCCCACTTAGTCTTTTATTAGACATAGTTGAGCGTGATCAATGCATCAAATCGATTATCACTTAATTTTTATTTTATTTTATTATACTAAAGTCAATAATATTTTATAATGAAAAAATACTCAAATTTGTCGAATTATACAGTTATTTTGTGACAAAGAATCACTCAACCTAGAAAATGTCTCACTTTGTTCTGCCAAGTGACTTTTTTATGATATTTTAGCAAAATTGAGTGATTATTTGGTTATAAAATGAATTTTGTGATACTTAATTAAAGTTGAGTAATTTTTTCGTTGCAAAAAATAATTTAGTAACTTTGACAATAAAGTAAAGTAAAAATTGAATGTCCATTCTAATTACCTTGTCTATTCAGATTCATCACAATATATGTTTATAAGTGGTTGACACTTACATTTATAATTTTAAAATTTTAAAATCAGAAGAAATATTTTAATTCGTTTCATATGCTTACATGTACTTGTTTGGGTTTCACCTTGCTTCACTTTAATAATTAGATATGTCTTGCTTGCTGTGAAAATCAAGGGTGGTAGAAATTCGAAAAAGAATATAATATAAACAAGGACTGGTCCTACTTATACCTACTTGATATTTTCTTCAGGTTTACATCTATTAAAATAATCAACTGTGAGATTTAAATACAAAATCTAGCTAAGAGTTCATTATATTTAACTGTCGGAGATTGAATTGAAACATCACCTTACTTATAAGTTATAAGAGCACTCAGATACATAATTAACAACAACAACTACTACCCAGTAAATTCTCATAAAGTGAGGTATGGAGAGGATAATACGTGCGCAGACCTTACCCCTACCTCGATAGGGCAGAGAGATTGTTTCCAATCGACCCTCGGCTCAGAACAAAATAAAAAACAAGAACAAGAAACAATAATTCATTAGTAACTTCAACAAAAAACGTAAAAATAGTAACCTAAGCATAGAAACAGTAAAATACATGACATGAAATGGTATCAGTCAGAATCTACCTTCCGGGACTGAAATCAACAGCAATCCTAATGAAGCTAAATAAACTCTGTGCGCCATCTATGACAAACTCTATCCAACCCCACCCACCCCGGGAATGAAGTTAAAAAGCTCACTCAGATACATAATTAGAAACGCTTAATTCCTGTTTGATCATTTCGAAGGGATAACTGTCACGATCCCAAATCCTAACAGGTCGTGATGGCGTCTATCGTGGAACTAGGCTAGCCAACCATCACCCTACTACGCTTTTATTCAATTATAACAGTTCACAAGTAATTAATAAACATGCAACCATAGCAAAAATAATATAATTAAGTCTTAGCGTCCCCATAATATTCTAAACGACTCTAAACAACCTCCCAGAACTGGAGTCAATAGTCATGAGCATCTAAGAATAAATAAATCTAACTCTGCTAAAGCTATAATATATGTCCCTGAATCAATTGCTAAACTAAATAAGGAAGGGAAATGGAGAAGTTGTGGACGCTGGACAGCTACCTCGAAATCCCGTGAAATGTTGCTATCGAACCTGCGTCAGCTACTGCTGCAAGTTAGTACATGGATCTGTGCACAAAGGCACAGGGAGTCTTTATGAGTACGCCAACTCAGTAGTAATGAAAATAAATCACAGTCTGAGTAATATAAACACACAGAACATGTACACAATTCCACAAACCAGTAAAACACCAAGTCACCACGTGACATTCATCAAATAATGAGTTCTCGAAATCAGTTTCCAGAAATCCATTGAAAACAAGTACAATATCAGTATATCTCAATAAAATTCTAGTGAAAACTTTTGAAAACGAAGTAAATCATAATTTGAAAACTCAGTAAAAATCTTCATAAAACTGCCCATCGGGCCATAATCATTTCTCGTAACAATTTCTTTCAGTATCAGCCCATCAGGCAACCTCACAATCACTCTGCCCATAAGGCATCCTCACAATCACTCTACCCATCAGGCATCCTCACAATCACTCTGCCCATCAGGCATCCTCACAGTCACTCTTCATAAGCCCCGCGGGCATCACTCATTCGGTACCGGCGCTCACTGGGGGTGTGTTACAGACTCCGGAGGGGCTCCTACAGCCCAAGCGCAATAATAAGCCACAACATGGCATAATTCACACACAATATAGGCCCGCAGCCTCACTCATATCATATCATCCTCACAATATAGGCCAGCAGCCTCACTCAGTCAGACACTCTCAATTTGCCCTTCAGGCCATAAATATACCGGGTTCTCGACCCAAAAACAGTATTTCATTTTCAAGAAGTAGTATCAAAATACTCTGAGTGTCAAAACAATTTTACAGAAAAGATTGAGTGAAAAATCATAACATATCAGTGAGGAAAATAGTAAAAACATTCCCCAAGGGGTAAACAAATCGGCATTAGGCCCCAAACATGGCTTACAGCCCAAAACATCTCATAATGTATAAATACTAATTAAGCAAAAGCTTAAAAATCGGTTTCGCAACTCAATAGTCACCTAAATAGGAAACATGTTCCAAAGTTTCCACCTTTTCATTTCAAAACCCGTGAAAGGGTGCATAGTCCGGGGTTTCATACCCTCANCATTCTATTTCAAAACCCGTGAAAGGGTGCATAGTCCGGGGTTTCATAGCCTCAAGACAGGATTTAAAGACATTACTTACCTCAAAACTAGCCCGGAATTATTCCGCAACACGCTTGCCCCTCGAATCAACCTCCAAAGGCTCCAAATCTACCAAGTTAAGATTTGTATCATCAACATATGCTTAAGGAATAAATTCCAGTTGAAAAATATCGAATTTGGCTCAAAAATCCGAATTCGGTCAAAACCCGACCCCCGGGCCCGCGTCTCGAAACTCAGAAATTCTTATACAAAAGTGTTCTTCATCTTCCCACGAGTCCGTACATATAAAGAACACCAAAATCGGAGTCCGTTTGCCCCCTCAAATCGACCCTTGAAGGTCTCATAATCTCATGCCC
Source organism: Nicotiana undulata (assembly GCA_005239495.1). NCBI lineage: Eukaryota > Viridiplantae > Streptophyta > Magnoliopsida > Solanales > Solanaceae > Nicotiana > Nicotiana undulata. The sequence goes on from ML264321.1 coordinate 178,910, forward strand.
CAAAATCCTATTTTCCTACTGTTTTTCATGAATTAAAGGCTGGGATTATGGTCTATAATCACCCATAATCAATTTTTAATGACTATAATACTTATATCAATGAAGAACAAGGATTTCCCTCTTCAAAATCGCCCCCAAGAGCTCTTTTCCGTACAACAATGGTGTAAAAAAGGGTTTAGGTCGCGGAGAAAATATTTAAACACTGCCCAGGCTTTTGTTCTCCGCGATCGCAGCCTTGGCCTTGCGATCGCACAGTGTTAGGGATTTTGACTTCCTCGATCGCAGCCTTAGGCACGCGATCGCACAGCACTCCTGACCTTCCGACCCCACGCGCCCCAAACGCTCTACGCGATCACAAGAAACCTCACGCGACCCCGCTGCCTAACCTGCTCGTTCTCTGCGATCGCGGGCATACTTATGCGATCGCAGAGAGTAAGTCCTGACCCCTCACAAAATGCTCTATGCGATCGCGACTCCCTTTATGCGATCGCAGAGAGTAAAAATCTGCTGCACTAACACCAGAAAACCAGCAATTGTTGTAAGTACAAATGAGTCTGTTAATCACCCGAAATCAATCCCAAACCCCTCGGGACCCCAACCAAACTTACGAACATATCCCATAACATTGTTCAAACTTAGTTTCACTCTCAAAATACCAAAACTAACATCAAAACTCCAAATTTACATCGGATTCAAGTCTAAGAACTTTGATATTTCTAAAATTTACCAATGATGCTGAAACTATCCAAATCAACTCCGTTTGACCTGAAATTTTGCAGACAAGTCAAAAATGACATTATGAACCTGTTCCAACTGTCGGAATTCCATTTCAACCCCGATAGCCTATTTTTCCCTGCCGACCGGAATCGCCAAAAACTAACTTTCACCAATTCAAGCCTAATTCTACACCGGACATCACAAAATATTCTGAACACACTCCTAAGTCCCAAATCACCTAACGAAGCTATCCGAGCCATAAAATTCACATTCCGAGGTCGTTTACCAATAAGTCAACTCTTAGTTGACTTTTCCCATTTTAAGGCTATTCTTTAAAGACTAAGTGTCTAAATTCTCATTTAACCATTCCAATTCCAAGCCTATCAACTCTAACACATTAATAACAGAATAACCAATCTATAATAAGTCAATAGCAACAGTTATAATGCAGGTTTTACGTAATGACAGACCGGGTCGTTACAATAACCTAATACTAAAGTCGCAAAAATTAACTTCAAAATGTAAAGGTATGGCTGTTTTATAAAATCAAGTAATTACTACTCCCTCCGGTTCACAATAAGTGACCAGTTTTCTTTTTCATTTTGGTTCAAAATAAGTGTCCAGTTATGTAATCAAGAAAGAATTTAATTTGTTTTTACAAAATAACCCCTATATACATATCCCTAAAAAGTTTTCTTACTCCTCACATTGTTTAATTAGGGGTAGTTTAGTCATAGTAGGTATTTTTGTATAGAATTTAGTATTTTCTTAATGGGCGTGCTGAAAGGAAACAGGTCATTTATTATGAAGCGGAGTGAGTACTTTTTACCTATTTTATAGAGGTCATTCGTTCGGAAAATAATTACTTAAAAGCTGCTCCTAATTAAAATTAAAGTGCTAAACTAGAAACAAAGTGTCACGACCTCAAATCCTAATAGGTCGTGATGGCACTTATCGTGGAACTAGGCTAGCCAACCATCACATAACTACTCATTTGTTCTATTGTAATATTTCAAAAATTAATAATAAGCAGCAAACAGGGTATAAAATAACTTCCTTAAGTCTTTACGCCCCAATAATAATCTAACAGTCTAAATAATTCCCCCAAGATTGTAGTCAACCAATCACGAGCATCTAAGAAATAAAACTAACTCTGGTAATGTCTTAAACAATGTCTATGAAATAAACACTAATACTAATAAAGGAAGGGAAATGGAGAAGCTGCGGACACTGGACAGCTACCTCGAAATCCCAAAGCTGACGGTGAACGAAACTCGGATGACAATTGCTCCGAACCAGTACCTGAAAATGCACACAGAGGTGCAAGGAGTAATGATGAGTACGCAACCTTAGTAGTAATGAAAATAAATCAACAGTCTGAGAATAAGAAACACACAGCACAGATACACCAATCCACAAAACAGTAAAATATCAAGTCTCCATAAAGTATACATCAAATACATAAGTTCGAAAACCAGTTTCCACAAAATCTTTTGAAACAAGTATATATTTCCAATTGATCACGCTCAACTGTGTCTAATAAAAGACTAAGCGGGCGTTGCAAATATAATCCGGGGTATTATGCCCAGAGTCGAATCCCACAAGGAATTAACGTATCAATTGAAGTCTTTAGAGTACTAAATTCTCGCTAGTCAACTTCCTCAAACTTTGTGAATATTACTTGGTGTTGTTTTTACTACTACAACTGAACAAAATTAATAAAACTACGATTAACTAACAAGAAGTGTAAACTATTGGAATAAAGGTCTAAGGCAATGGTTTCCCCCGTTGGTCCTTTCCTAGTTGTATGTTGTTATAGCTTTGATTTGGTTGTCTCTATCAATCATGAACTCTCTGGTTATCGTAAATCTTTCTCAAGCATTTATGACAATTTACTAGACGCACTCTCTCGAGCTACGC